>VONZ01002098.1:42500-69421 GCA_012976165.1 Labeo catla
CATTTATCTATCTGTCTGTCTATCTATCTATCTATCTATCTATCTGTCTATCTATCTGTCTGTCTATCTATCTATATCTATCTATCTATCCTTCATTTGTTCGTTGTTGTTCTATCATTTTGTCATTCTATCGTTCATTCATTTGTTCGTTCGTTTGTTCATTCTATCTATCATTCTGTCTCTCTGTCCTTTGTTTGTTTATTGTTGTTCCATCACTTTTCCATTCTGTCTATCTATCTAGCATTTATTCTGGCATTCTATCTAACTATCATTCGTTCATTTGTACGTTTGTTCGTTCATTCTATCTATCATTCTGTCTCTCTATCCTTTGTTTATTATTAGTCTTATTATACTCTGAAACTTTATCAGGCTGAACCGTCTCATCAAACTCGGTCTGGTTGTGTCAGGTTCTGAGGATCCTCGAGAAGCATGACCCAGGTCGTGGCGGTGCTGTCAGTCTGCGGTTTGGTCCGATCCCTGGTGACGAGGCGAGCGCTGTGCAGAACTACGTGGAGCACATGCTCTTCCTGCTGATGGAGGAAGAGAGCGGTCAGGGCGGGGCCATGGGGACCATCCTGGAGTTTGTGGTGGTGGAGAACGTGATGGAAAAGCTGTTTTTGTGGAGTCTGCGGCGCGAGTTCACCGACGACATGAAGCTGGAGCAGCTGCATATGTACAAGATGCTGGTGGCGCAGGCCAAACAACCGCTGCTACACCACAAACCCATCCTTAAACCTCTGATGATGCTGCTGTCTGCCTGCTCCAGCTCCTCCACTGTGGGACCCACTGCTCCCAGCAAAAACTCCGCGGCAGGGCTCACCTGCACCGTGGGGCCCAGCAGCTCTGCGGTGGAGGCGGAGCTGGTGTCTCTGCTGCATCAGCTGTGCCATGTGCTGGTAAAGGATGCCTCTGTGCTGGAGCTGTTCTTCCACAGCAGTCAGGATCAGGGAGCTGCCAACTTCCTGCTCTTCTCTCTCCTTATCCCATTCATCCATCGTGACGGGACAGTCGGCGCACAGGCCAGAGATGCCCTCACCCTCATCATGAGCCTCTCGTCTCAGAACAGCCTGGTGGCCAAACACATTGTGGAGAACACCTACTTCTGTCCGGTGAGAAATATGATTTGTATGATCTGAGTGGTGTTGGCATGTGTAAAATTGGTTTGCTATCCCAGCTAACAGGGAATGTTTTCACAACTTTCACTGATGTTTTTTAAAAGTTGTGTAAATGTTAGGACAAAACATTGTTAAAGTCATTTTTATGGAATGTTTTTGGAAAGTCACTTAAAAAACAAGATTAGGTGAACATTTAAATAAATCTGACCAAAATGTCTGTGTGGGTATACATTGCCAAAACAAGTGAATGAATCTTCCTCAGAAAAGTGACAAAAACTGCATCTCTGTATTCATCATGTGTGTCCTCTTAATGTGTACATTTATTTATTTATTTATTTATTGTTAATCTGGCATCATATCCCTTACAAAAATTAACCATGGTTAGCCTGTTAAATGATTTAATGATTTACTAACCATTTAACCATTGTTTAACCATGGTACTTGTAGTAAAACTGTGGTTCTACAAATGGTAATAAAAAAAAAAGAGAAAAAAAGATTCGCGATCTCGCTGCAAAGTCCCCAATCTGAATCAAATGATTCGCGAACCGATCTAAAGTTCCGATCTGAATCAAATGATTCGCGAACCGATCGAAAGTTCCGATCTAAATCAAATGATTCGAACCAGCTCAAGAAGTTCGATCTGAATCAAATGATTCGCGAACCGATCGAAGTTCTGACCTAAATCAAATGATTAGCGGAACCCGTTCAAGTTCCGATCTGAATCAAGTGATTAGCGAACAGATCGAAAGTTCGATCTAAATCAAATGATTGAACCATCTGCTCGATCTGAATCAAATGATCGCAAACCCGTTCAGAAGTCCGATCTGAATCAAATGATTTGCGAACCCATTTAGAAGTTCGATCTGTTTCAAATGATCGTGAACGTCGATAGTTCCGATCTAAATCAAATGATTGCGAACCCCTCAGAAGTTTCGATCTGAATCAAATGATTAGCGAACCCACTCAGAAGTTCCGATCTAAATCAAATGATTCGCGAACCCGATCGATAGTTCGAATAAATCGAATGATTAGCTGAACCCGTTCAAGTCCCGATCTGAATCAAAATGATTTCGAACCCACTGAAGTTCGATCTGTTTCAAATGATTAGTGAACCATCGATAGTTCCGATCTAAATCAAATGATTCGCGAACCAGCTCAGAAGTTCTGATCTGAATCAAATGATTAGCGAACCCGATCGAAAGTTCGATCTGAATCAAATGATTGAACCGTTCAGAAGTCGATCTAATCAAATGATTTCGCGAACCCACTCGGTTCGATCTAAATCAAATGATTCGCGAACCGTCGATAGTTCGATCTAAATCAAATGATTAGCGAACCATCAAGTTCCGATCTGAATCAAGTGATTCGCGAACCGATCGAAAGTTCGATCTAAATCAAATGATTAGAATTCGATCTGAATCAAATGATTCGTCAGAAGTCATCTGAATCAAATGATTTGGAACCCATTTAGAAGTTCGATCTGTTTCTAAATGATTAGTGAACCCGATCAGAAGTTCGATCTAAATCAAATGATCGCGAACCAGAAGTTCGATCTGAATCAAATGATTAGCGAACCGATCGAAGTTCGATCTAAATCAAATGATTGAACCATGGATTAGATCAAATGATGAACCGATCGAAGTTCGATCTAAATCAAATGATTAGGAACCGCTCAGAAGTTCTGATCTGAATCAAATGATTAGCGAACCGATCAAAGTTCGATCGAAATCAAATGATTGTGAACCCACTCAGACGTTCGATCTGTTTTAAATGATTAGAACCGATCTAAAGTTCGATCTGTTTCAAATGATTAAGCGAACCGATCGAAGTTCTGATCTAAATCAAATGATTCACACCGAGAAATTCGATTGAATTAAATGATTCGCGATACCCGTTCAGAGTTCCGTTTGAATTAAATGATTTCAGAAGTTCCGATCTGAATCAAATGATTCGTGAACTGATCGAAGTTCAATCTAAATCAAATGATTAGCGAACCGTTCAGAAGACCCGATCTGAATCAAATGATAACCCTCAGAGTTCCGATCTGTTTCAAATGATTAGTGAACCGATCGAAAGTTCGATCTAAATCAAATGATTAACCTCAGAAGTCGATCTTAAATGTTCCGATCTGAATCAAATGATTCGCGAACCGATCGAAAGTTCCGATCTAAATCAAATGATTCGCGAACCCGTTCAGAAGTCCCGATCTGAATCAAATGATTCGCGAACCCACTCAGAAGTTCCGATCTGTATCAAATGATTCGCGAACCGATCAGAAGTTTCGATCTGAATCAAATGATTTGCGATACCGGCTCTGATTCAAATGAAATGATTCGCGATCCACGCTTCGAAGTCCCGATCTAATTTGATCTAAATAAAATGATCACCCATTACTACGTGCTTCGACATCTTAAAATGAATGGCTCTTTTATGGTTTTTGCTAGTGAAGCGAGTTTGAATCAATCGAAACGGTTCCAGCGTAAATGACTCACTCAATTGAATCGGCTTTTTGCGTCTTCAGCCATGTTTACACGACACCGTCAGTACTACTGACTTATGAAATTAACTGAAATAAGCGAAAAAGTAGGATATTTACAAATAAAATATATATCCATTTCGAGGATGACTGCTTTCCACGTCGAACACATCCAACACAAATCGACCAACATATTGAGGTGAGGAAACCGGTTTACTGCTAACCAGTGAAACTGCATTAATATGACGAGCTGCAGCTCAAAACACGTTAGATGTAAACATTGTGTATTATGATGGAGTTTGTAGCTTAATTCACTATATCTGAAATAGAGCTGCAGTTCAGTTGCTGACAGTTCAATAGGAAATCAATTGAAAGCAGTCATCTCATACCATTGAAATGAATGTTGCATTTATCAGCATATTTTAATAAATATATTGTATCTGACTGTATTTGTCTCTATAGAGTGATAGTCAATGTAAAAAGAGCAAATGGGAAGAGCAGATGAACACAAATCAGAGAGAGACCACGTGTTGTTTATTTACGTGGATGTTTTTGTGATTTATTCTCAGTGTTTGTGTTCAGGGAGAGTTTATTTGGATTTTAATAGCTGCACAAAAACTATAAATTCATATTGATTAGTCTTCATTAAATGAATAATTAGGTAGTTCTGTTAAGTTTATGATTGTGTGTGTGTTTTCTCTCTCTCTCTCTCTCTCATATGAATTTATCTGTGGTAGATTTTAATCCCAGTCACAGGATTGTGTGTGTAAGTTTTTGTTGATGGATTATGGGTTGTGTGTTTTTGATCTGACCCAAATAAACCCATGTGCTGCTGTGTGTGTGTGTGTGTAGGTGTTGGCCACGGGTCTCAGCGGTCTGTATTCGGGTCTGCCGGCTAAACTGGAGGTTTACAGCGAGGGCTGGTTTTGTCTGGAGAAACACGACTGGCTGCAGCTTCCAGCGCTGTTTCAGTTCCTCAACTCACTGCACTTCTGCAGCACTGTGTGCAAGGTAAAACACACATATTCACAAACACACACTGGTATTGCTATCATTATGGGTTCATTCCATAGCTATAATGGTTTTTCTACTGTACAAACTGTATTTTCTAACCCTGCACCTAAACCCTCACACAAAACCACAGGCGTTTTTAGATTCTCAAAACTCAAAACACTTCATTCTGTGTAATTTTGTAAACTTGTTTCCTCATGTGGACCTAAAAATGTCTCCATCAGGTTAAAATTTACTGGTATTGCTATACTTGAGGGGATATTTGGACCTCATAATGTAGGGAATAGCAGTACACACACATGATAATGACTACAAACCAACCTCACACTTTAAGGCCTTTAAGGTTTATTTAAACAGAAAGGAAACAACATAACTTCCTTAAAATGTTATATTCTTATGACTTTTATTTAAATCACATTGATTATTAATTTTACTAAAATGGTCAAGATTTTATTTTTTTTATGTTTTATGTTAAGTAGTCATGACTTTATTCGTATAGAACCATGCGGTGTAGTTTCTCAAAATGCTATATTGTCATGATATTAGGATTTTAATTTTAATCGTATTAAAAAAAAAAATTACAATTATTTAAAGTTCTAAAAACAGTTTCATTTTTGTATTTTAATTTTTATATTCTCATTTTAATTGTATGATTTTACTCTAAAAATCCTATATTAATCTAATATTATAAGTGGTTTATATTATTTTTTTAATAATTATGTCCATATTTTAATTGTACAGCTTTAATAAAAATGAAATTAAAATTATTTTTTAATTAGAATATAAATAATAAAATTCAAAAAATAATTACATTATTTTTTTGTAATAAAACCATGCTTCACAAATTTCCAAAATTCATTATGTTAGGACTTTTATTTAGTCATATTAATTATTAACTTTTCAGTCATACTCTTATGTTGTTATTTTTTTTTTTTTGTATTTTTAATTTGTAAATTCATATTTCATTGTATGATTTTATTCTAAAAAAACTTTTTTTCTTGTTTTTTTTAATTATTATTATTATTATATTATTATTATATAACAAATTTTATTATTATATTGTTTAAAATACACTGTATTAATTCATTTTAAGTCAATTTTTAAATTATTTTACCTTGTTTTTATTGTTTTTATTATTTTCTTTTATAATTATTTCAATTCCTTTTAGATGTAAAGCACTTTGAATTACCATTATGTATAAAATGTGCTATATAAATAAACTTTGCCTTGCTATTATATTATATTGTTATGGTTATTATTATTTGTTTTAATTACATAATTCTATTCTTACAGAATCATGCCAAAATGCTATATTATTCCAATTGTTTAAAAAAAAGAAAAGTATCGTCCTACTCTAGCTAAATAGACCCAAACGTACTTATAATTATTCATAACTACATACAAGACATTTTTTGGTTGATAGTTTCATAGCTGAACTTTTGTTAATGTCCACTTAAAAATGTTAATGTCCACTTTCAGAGGTCAAGGTGGAGTAAAACATCTGGTCATTCAAATGCTTAATTCAAAATAACACCCATGTGACCTAAAAGCTGCTATTTTATTGGTCAGTGAGGGGTTTTTAGGCTGCATGAGGTCTAAAACATTGATTTCAGTGACACTGTATGTTGTGTGTGTGTAGGTGGCTCACCCGTCCATCAGAGATCAGCTCCTGGGCTACATCTACAATGGTTTTCTAGTTCCTGTCATGGCTCCTGCACTTCATAAGGTGAGTGGGTGTGTGTTTGTAGTGTTTGTATTTGGACAGTTGTGATTGGTCAGTCCGATCTCACAGTGAACGCTGCTCTTTCCTGATTGGTCAGCTGACTCTGGAGGAAGTGATGACGACGACGGCGTATCTGGAGCTCTTCCTGCGCAGCATCTCTGACTCCGCCCTCCTCCAGACCTTCCTCATCTTCATCCTCAGACATCGCCATGACAACGTCAGCATCCTGGACGTGCTGGTCAGCAGGATCAACACGCCCTTTCAGGTGAGTGTGTGTGTGTGTGTGTGTGTGTGTGTGTGTGACGGTCACTGATTAAAGCTCAGGCTGTTCATATATGTGTGTGTGTGTGTGTGTGTGTGTGTGTTGTTTCCAGCTCGGTACGGTCTCTCTGGCTCTGTTCCGCACTTTGATTGGTCTGTATTGTGAAGACGTCATGCTGCAGTTAATTCTCAGGTATTTACATCCTCTTCCTCTTCCTGTAGAGATGAAATATGAATTTAAAACATATAAATTAACACCAGTTTTAGCTCTTTCTGTGATATATGCATAGTTTACAACATACTCAATTTAGGACCAGATACTTACACTTTTGACAAACTTGATTCAGATTATCTGAATGTATTTCTCTGTTTTTAAATGTCAGTATAAAAAACTATTTTAATACATCCTCCACATTACTTATTCAAAAAAAAAAACTCAAGGCATGTTTTTAATTTATATTTTTTAAATAATATTTTTAGGTATATGACTGTATTCTAATAAAACCATAACTATTGCCTGTTTCCTGTTTGCATATTTCAGACAAATAGTTTTTGCATATTAATATTGCATATTATTATAAACTTTTATTTTTATGGTTTGTATATAGATTAAAACTGTAACTAAAACTTCTTAAATTGCTAAATTGTCATGTCATTAAATTATGCCAAATTGATATTTAAATTTAAAAAACATTTATTTTTTAAATAATATTTTTAATAATATTTTTAATTATTCTGATAAAACTATAGCTATAGCTCATTCAAATATTCAAAAATATTCAAATATTTAAACTTCAAAAAAATAAAAATTTATTTAAATATTTTAAAAATCATGTTTTATAAATTTTATTCATAATATTTTTAATTACCTGATTGTATTCTAATAAAACTTAAAAAAAAAGTCTTGTGTACAAATATTTATTCCCAAGAAATTATTTGCAGCAATCGTCACTTTGGATAAAAGCGTTTTCTAAATAAATAAATGTAAAGGTAAAATGTATTATAATTGTTTTTTAATTATTAAAATAGTCAAATTTTAGTTTTTCAATGATTTAACAATTTTTTAAAATAATAAATAAACATTTAAATAATTAATTCATATTTTTCTCTCTTCAATTTTTTTGTTACTCAGATTTTATTCATAAAATTCACATTTTTATGATTTTCTAACCAATATATTTAAAATATTTTGATTTGATCATGTATTTTAATTACATGATATTATACTAATAAAACTTATAAAAATGCTTTTGTCATAATTTTAGAATTTTTGTCATGAAATTATTCACTGTAATAGTCACTCATCTGCTAAATAAATACATTTAAAAGTAAAAGTATGTTTATTAAAATAGTCAAACATAATATTTTAGTTTATTAATATTATTAATATTATTTAGTTTATTTTTAATAATATCGGATTTTCTTCTAAAATAAAATAATAATAAATAAAATAAATAATAATAATAAAATAAATAATTTTTTCTTGTTTTTAAATACTTGATTTTATTCTACTTAAACTATGCATTAAGGTGTCCCAAAATTCTATGTTTTTTAATTATTAAAAAGTTGAAACTAGATTTTGTTAAAAACGTCACTTACTCTAATTTTAACTCATTTGACATACTTATTAATATACTTAATATAATTATTCCTATCCAAATGTAAGCCGTTTGTAGGTTGATGGTTTCATAGCTGGACTTTCAAAACACTGAGACGTTCTGCAGCCGACACAGTAACACTTGTCAACCAATGGTGTGAGTTTGGGGGCGGGACTATCTGTTTGCCTAACCAATGGCAGTTTGTACTTACCTCAATTGATGTCATTCATGTATTATGTGTCAGATCTGACCAGACTTCATCCATGCTTGATCCTGCAGGTATCTGATTCCATGTTCTCATCTGACATACACTGAGAGACTCCGACTGCGAGACAGAGACTGTTACTCCATCACCGCGTCTGCTCTGCTCTCACTCACGCCCTCTTTCTTCATTCCCAAACCCTGCTCCTCTCCACCACAGCCGCCCAAACCCGACTACATCCTCTGGTCAAAGGTCACCGAAGGCCTGCTGAGGGGGAACATGGGTAATTGAGTACAAGAAATCTATGCACATAATTTGCAGCCTTATTTAAACTTCAGTCACAGTGGAAGGCATATTTAATTTAAATTGAATGATTAATTTACAAAAATTACATATGTTACCATTTAAACGTCTCTTCTGCTCATCAAGTCTGCATTTATGTGATCAAAAATACAGTAAAAATTTTGAAATATTATTCAAATTTAAACTAGCTGTTTTCTGTGGTGAATATTTGTTAAAATATAATTTATTTCTGTGATCAAAGCTGAATTTTCAGCACCATTACTCCAGTCTTCAGTGTCACATGATGCTTCAGAAATCATTCTAATATGCTGATTTCCTGCTCAATAAACATTTCTGATTATTAGCAATGTTAAAAACAGTTGTGCTGATTAATATTTGTGGAAACTGATTTTTCAGGATTCACAGATGAATAGAAAGTTCAAAAGAACAGCATTTATTTGTCATAGAAATACTTTGTAACATTATAGATGTCTTTACTGTCACTTTTGATTAATTTAATGCATCCATGACGGATAAAGTAGTAATTTTATATCTATTCTAGTATCACAGTGATACTATTATAGTATATATAAATAGTTAAAAGTTATTTTTTTAATTTTTTAAAAATATTTTTTGTAATTTGTATTCATTTTTATTTCAAATAAATAAAATATACCTTTTCTAATATTTTTAAATATTAATATTTACATTTTTTTTAATTAATATTTTTTTAATATTCCCATCAAGTTATGGAAACGTTTTTTCTGAATGTTCTCTGAAAACGTTCAAAACGTAAAAAATTTAAATGTAAATTATTTTTAAAAAATGTTAAAAAAAAAATGTAAAAAATATTTTTCTTGTTTAAGTTTGTGTTAAAGACAACATTAAGGGAAATGTTCCATTTTATTGTTGCTTTTAAATAAATAAATGTAAAAGTAAATTATCAAAATAGTCAAATGTCATATCTTAGTTTTCAGTGATTATACAGTTTTTTCTAAATTGTCATAATAAATAAACATTTAAATAGTTCATATTTTTCTCTTTTTTATTTTTTGTTAGTCGGATTTTTTTTTTTTAAATCACATTTCATTTTTCTAAAAATTCATTCTGTTCATAACCTTGCCAGAATGTTCTTAGAACGTTTACATTTAATTTGGTTCTAATTCAGCCTTAAATTTCTCAAGATTCGTACAAGGTGCTTAAAGTGCTTGAAGTACTTAAATTTGAAATTTAAGGCCTGAAAAACACTTGAAAATAGCAATATTTCTGAAGAGGTACTTGAAAAGTGCTTGAATTATTGAAAGAAAATGTATCTATGAAATAAGTGTTTAAATTTTTATATATCTTTAATATCTTTTTACGCAAAATTCACACAATTCAAAAAACAAAATACTTTTTTCACTTATTTCAGTAAATAAAACTAGTAAAAAAAAACTAGCTTGTAACGATTTTAAAAAAAGCACTTATAATGATGGGTGAAATGAGTTTTTTGAAACTCCAAATCAGTTAAACCATTGTGTCACAAAATGATTCAGGTTTCGAAGCGCTCCAATCAGATCATGTATTGTGAATCATTTGATTTAAATCGGGACTTCAAAGCAGGTTCATGAATCATTTGATTTAGACTGGAACTACACATATCGCAAATCATTTGATTCAGATCGGGACTTTGTAGTGCATTGTGAATCATTTGATTTAAAGCGGAATTTCGGAGCGCAAATAATTCATTTCGGAACTTCGGAGCAGGTTCGTGAATCATTTGATTCAGATCGGAACTTTGGAGCGGGTTTGTGAATCATTTAATTCAGCTCGGGATTTCAGATTGCGTATCACAAATCATTTGATTTAGATTTGAATTTCGCCACACGAATGATTCAGATTGGAACTTCTGAGACTTTAGTGCAGGTTTGCAAATCATTTTATTCAGATCGAACCGGTGCAGGTTTGTGAATCTTGATTTGATCGGAACTTGGTGCAGTTTCTTAAATAATTTGATTCAGATCGAACTTCGTGAATTCGAATCATTTGATTCTGATCGGAACTTGTGCAGGTTCACGAATCATTTGATTCTGATCGAACTTCAGGTGCAGGTTCGCGAATCATTTTATTCTGATCGGAACTTTGCGCAGGTTAGAATAATTTGATTCTGATCGGAACTTCGCGTGGTTCGCGGATCATTTGATTCTGATCGGAACTCGTGCAGGTTCGTGAATCGATCGGAACTTGGTTCGCTAATCATTTGATTCTGATCGGAACTTCGCAGGTTAGCGAATCATTTTATTCTTGTCGAACTTTGGTGGATTCGTACAATTTGATTGTGATCGAACTTTGGTGCAGGTTCGCGGAATCATTTGATTCTGATCGGAACTTCGCGTGGTTCGGGAATCATTTTATTCTGATCGGAACTTGCGGGTTCTAATCATTTGATTCTGATCGGAACCGGTGTTCGAATCATTTGATTCTGATCGAACGGTCCAGGTTCGCGAATCATTTTATTTTGATCGGAACTTTGGTGCAGGTTCGCAAATAATTTGATTAAGATCGGAACTTCGGTGCAGGTTCGCGAATCATTTGATTTGGATCAGAACTTCAGAGCGTGGATTACAAATCATTTGTTTTAGATTAGGATTTTGAAGTGGTTTCACAAATCTTTTTTCAGATTTTTTTGATTAAACTGTTAAAAACAAAACAAAGAAAAAAGAAAAATAAAGTATATGCAAATACAAATCCCTTAAAATTAAAACAAGAAAGAAAATTAAGCATTGTTTTAATTTTGAAAGAGAAGACGCTGTTTGATAAGTGAGATGATTGAAAATCAAAAAGAGTAGTGCTTGAAAAGTCCTCGAACATTCTGGAATTTCATTTTACTATATTTGTACTAACCCTGATCTCCTCTCTGTTTCTCCAGGAATGGATGATCTGTTCTCAGGTGGAGATACTGTCGGATGCTCGCGAATAACGGCTTCAGAGCCGCTGATGCACAAAAACTACCTTCAGTACCTGTATGATGCGCGCAGATCCGTCTGTAGCGCCGTCCAGGCTTGTGGTGTGTGGTCGGCCCCGTACGACGGCCTCAATCCGTCCCCGGATGAGTACCAGGACGAGGATGAAGACAAGGACGAGTGTCTTCCTCGCTCTACTCCACCTCCTCAAACGCCGACTCCTCATCCACCCTCAGAAACCAGCTCCACCGGCGACCGCGAGCGCGTCGTGACGCTACTCGAGCTGGAGTGGGACGACACGTACGACGCCGCGCCAGACAGAGAACCGACGCCGGACGTCCCAGACGAACCACCGAAACATATTCAGGAAATGCGTAAAAGTGCCATCATGCTGATTAAAGGATCTTATATTGAGGAATCGGACTTTCAGGACGACGTGTTGGTTTATAATCTAATCGCGCAGAAGGATGCACACGATGACCGGCGGGTGTTCGTCAAGAACGGTCTGAACAAACCAACCCACAATCACCACATAAATAACAATCAGACGCACACTAATCACACAGTAAACCATAATAACATCAAATCTGATGGAGAACATCCCGAATCCGAACCGATTGTGAACGGATGTGCTTTTGAGGATCTGAAATTGGAATTAGAGAGTGATGTTGCACATCTGGACCACAACTGCAATGAGAGCAAAACGGCCGAACCTGCAGCAGACGACTTCATCTCTCAGTGTCTGGAGATAATTCGGGATCTGGGTGGAGAGGAAGACGCCGTCATGGAGGATGAAGAGCAGCTTCAGCGGATCCAGGATCTCCTGTATGGGGATGAGGAGGAGGAGCTGGACTTCAGCTGCTTCTGTGAGGATCGTGAGGGTGACGATGAAGCAGATGAAGAACTGAATAAAGCTGAGAGTAAGAAACACGGGAACTCGTTTACAGGTCAGTCATGAGATTTGGAAATGTAACAGTTTATTGAACTTTTAGACAAAAGTTTGCTTTTGTGTTGGTCCACGAGGCTTTTTTGACTCATATAGTCTGATATAATAAGAACATGGAGGAAAAACAGCTCAAAAAGAGCCAAAAAATATCCAAATATAGCTGCAAGCAGCGATTACCGGTGTTCAAGCACTTTAGGTATTTAAGCACATAAGGGAAAAGACATTACATATTATTTAGCAAGCCTGCAACCACCCAAATCAATTATTAAAAAAGCATTTTTGTCAAATCCAGGTGATTTACCATAGAAATATGATGTTTTTATAACATTTATGCCTGTGGTTCGATCTCCCTGAAACTTTGCATGCTTGTTTAGAATCACACGTCGAATGCGCTCAGCAGGTTTTGTGAAGTTTTGAGTTTTTATTTAGGCTTTATAGGCTTTTGGGTAGGGTACGCTTTTTGCTTTTTGCACTGCCACACCAAAACTAGGGACTGAAAAGATGTGATTTTTCATATGGCATTTCATTTACTTGTCTACTAAAATATAAATACTTTTTAACATTCATAAATAGGTCATATTTGCCACAATTAGCTCATAAACACAAGAAGCTTTTTTTGTTCCAACTGTACCTGAGTACTGTTGAAACACCCATCCGTAATGCTGTAGAGCTGCCTAACCAATTCATTGCAAATGTTACATTTCTTTAAAAATGATTTTTATTTGATTATTTGTTTAGTTAAAAGTAGTTAATTTGTAAAATCTTGCCCAGTAATGGTGAACAGTGCTACAGTATTTAATTTCAGTTCATCATTTCAATAGTAACAGTTAAAGAAAAACACTGAACAACTGCAAACAGCAATAATAAAACAGATCAAATGCAAACAATAACCTAATAAACATAATAACTATACACATAATAAATAAAACATGATAACAATAGCCTAATAAACCATAAAAACAAAACAAAGGTCATTCTCAAAATTCTGTACCCGGTCTGCCCTATATTTGAACAGGCCTCTTTTCTAAATGACCTTGTTATAGCTTCCGAAATGGAAAATGTCAGCATGTTTTGATAATTATTGACCTAGAGAGTTCAGATAATTGCACTGCAGTGTTTTTTTCCAGACTGAACAAAAAACCTAGAACTAGTTATAGAACAAAAATAGGTTTTTCACATCTTGAAAAAAAAAAACAGTTTGATTGACAGCAGTGGTTCTAGAGGCAAAGTTGTTTGGAACGAGGAGTTCTATCATACAATATGAATATCACGTGCATGAGCAGAAAACCGCACAGTGTACAATTGTTTACGCCCTCAAAAAATGTGATACCGCCCCCCCAGTGGCCAATTTCTTTCGAATTTCTTAGATACCTTTGGGGCTGTGAGTCAAACAGGCCCATCAAGTTTGTCTAATAAGTGCTCAAACTTCACCGGCCAGTGCTGGCCATGTTTTTTTTTTGAGATACGCAAATGTGCTTATAGACGCTTGTGGCGCTTTGGACCAAGGCCGTGCACAGTGATTTTCATGTTGATAGGACAAATGGTTTCCTAGCCATTATAATCCAAAAATATAAATAAGGTGTGCACATACCCAAACCCAAAACAGGGCCCAGGTGCAGGACAAAAAAAAATCAGAAATTAGCAAAAAACAAGCGTAATGTCCGTACACTGGTACTGCTCCATATAAAAATATTTATTTGCGACAACATTTCGACCAGTGTACCTGACAAAGACCCACTGGTCGAAACGTTGTCGCAAATAAATATTTTTTTATGTGCGGACATTACGCTTGTTTTTTGCCTAGCCATTATAGCCATTTTTTATGTTTTTTTTTCCCTCTTATAGCGCCACCAAGTGGCCAATCCCTGCATTTTTTTTTCTGTGACCTCAGACTGAACTCTTACAAAAGTGTGCCAAGTTTGGTGGAGAGATCTCATTTTGTTCAGGAGTTATAGGCATTTTACTAAAAGTGGCCCCGCTCCCTTCAAACGTTTTGGCGTCCCTTTGAGACGATGAGTCGAAAGTTCAGCTTTTTTTTGATAATTATTGATATTCACTCTCCAGATAATCTTTCTGCACTGGTTTGGTTCTGTTCCGAAAAACCTAGGACTATTTAGCAAAAGTAGGTTTTGCAAAAAATGCAAAATACCTGAAATTTTCACCAGGCTCACAAACGAATCTGAGGCGTGCGTTTTGTCCGGCATGAACCAACGACATAAGACAGTTATGAGCGATTTCGTACTTCCGATTGCTGTAGCGCCCCCGTCAGGCCAATTTGGGCGAGCCCTGGTCACCTTCCAGGTGGTGCGAGTACTACTATTTCAGGACTATGCGCTTGAACCCCTAATTAGAGATGAGTTCTGTATGGTATAGCAGATACTGACATAAAATAATCTACAGATCAGTGGTCGCTCTATATCTCCAATACTATGTCTTTGTAAGATGACACTGAAATGATCCAAACATATAATGCAATGCAGTGATGATTGAGAGATGAACAAATAAACGTTCCTCAAAAAATGTGAGATATTTTGGAGTCTTGTGAAGATCATTCCTCCACTGAGGAACAGCAAAAGTAAAGCTTCTGGAAACAAACGTTCCTCAAAAGATACTAATGATCAGATGTGACACTAAAAAATGATTCATGGAGAATTAAGTAAAGCCAAGCTGCTTCAGTAAGTGTTCATCTGCAAATATGACTACAGTTATTCTGTCATTTCCTTGAGAAAAGTCAAGGAATCAAAGTGAGTTTTGGATCAAATAATGAAAGCAGTCTAAAGCCGCTGTGGTTCCTCAGGTCCGTTCATCAGCGTCTTGTTGTCCCGTCTGGAGAACATGCTGGAGAACTCCATTGAGGTCAACCTGCTGCTGACAGGGATTTTAGCGCAGCTGGCCACGTATCCGCAACCGCTGCTGCGAGGATTCCTCCTGAACGTCAGACCCGCGTCTCAGACCAGTGCACGCTCGCTCTACCAGGTACAGAACGCTCCAGATTAGTATGAACAGTGTTACTTTTAAAAGTAGTGCACTATAATATTGCGTTACTCCAGATAAAAATAAGTGTGTCACTTAGTTACTTTTTATAGAAAGTAATGCATGTTGTTACTTTTTGTCACCTGGGCTGGGTGATAAATTAAGTCAGATATAGTATTGTAAATTTAAAAGTAATGCATTACTTCATTAGTTAGTTGAAAAAATAATCTGATTACATGTGTTATTGAGTATTAATAGGCAAAATTCAGTTTAATATTAACAGTCATTAAGCATTCTTCAGGTTGACACAGAGACAAGATTTTTAATGAAGTGAGGCTAATTTTTTTTATTGAACAAACTTTGAAAACTTTTTTCAACTTTTTGTTAAGTATTTACTTAATTTTGCTACATTTGAACCTGTTTCTTGTGCTGAACTCCGTAGTCCATAAAATGGGGTGTTCATATAAATTTACTGTAAATTGAATATATAATATATGTTTTCTTGAGGTTGATTTTTTTACAGGTATTTTACTCATGAAACATAAAGCCATTAAACTTGACAGAAAATTACCAGTAACTTTTTCAATTGTCAACAAAAAAACAAATAAATAAATAAACATTATTACTCATTAAGTAATGTTTTAAGAAAAAAATTCTGACATGATTTCTAATAAAGTTCATTTTTGGGTGTTTATTCACACTGTTCTCTAAAACTAAACTATTAAACATAATTTTCTCTAAATGAAATAGAATCAAACTGAAATAC
Organism: Labeo catla; assembly: GCA_012976165.1. Taxonomy (NCBI): domain Eukaryota; kingdom Metazoa; phylum Chordata; class Actinopteri; order Cypriniformes; family Cyprinidae; genus Labeo; species Labeo catla. The sequence goes on from VONZ01002098.1 coordinate 58,796, forward strand.
TACATTAAATACTAGCCTTGGCATCTAACAGAAATAAAGCAATTTTCAGGTCTAAGTACTACAATTACTAAAACTAAAATAAAATTAATGAAAGCTATAGAGAAACATAAACTAATTAATATAACATAAATGATATTAAACTAATTAGTATCATTTAAAAAACTAAATAATTCTTTAGAAACGAAATCGCTAAACCTAAAATGAAAATGAAATGAAAATAAATGAAATGAAATGGAAAAAATATGCCGGTATTTATTGACACTATAGTAGTTTACAAATGTGAAGTTTTAAAGAGTTATTCTCTTTAATTGATTCATAATCAACACAACTTCCTCTTCCCTCTTCCTGTTTACCTAAATGCACATTTAATGCCACCCAGTGTGCAACAGTGGTATTACAAGATTACAATACAAAATTCGTTAGAAGCCTACATCTAAATGTCCTAATTTATATATTTTTCATTTTATCTCTTAATTTTTGTCTTTTAATATTATTATATATGTCTGTATAGTTTTATTAAGTTTCAGTTTTTACTCTCAGCTGTTTTAGTAATTGCAGTTAAACTAAACAAAAATGAGAAATATTACCCTGGTAATTAGCTGAAATAAAATAAGTCGAATCTGAAAATGACATCATACTGACTGATTGAATGATTAGACCATTAGATCATGTGGTACTCTATATCTGAACTCCTCAACGTGCTTGTGTGTTTGTCTCAGGTTCTGCTGTCAGTGGGTCGTCAGATCGAACAGTACGCAGCGTCCTTTCCCGATTTTCCTGAGCTGGTCCGTGAAGCTGCCCAGTACTTGCTGCTCAAAGACCAGGCCTTAAAAGAGCAAGGTGTGATTCGTCCGGTCCCAACTGTTCATTTGTCTTTCTGTTAGCATACTAAAACCGTCTCTATTTCTGCTCTTGTCAGAGACAGACGTTCACCAGCAAGAAAACGGCACCGGCTGGTTTCTAAACGGCCACGTCTCGGGTCGTCCACGCAAACCTCTTCCTCCCTGCCCCAAAATCCCGCCGCACCTGCGGAACAGAGTGTTCGCTACGTTTCTGTTCGCCGAGTTCCTGAAGGAGCTGGCGGCCATCGCACAAGAGCACTCCATATTACCTGAGCGGACGGCGGAGGAGTGACACACCTCAGATCGTGAGTTTCCACTGATATCGGCAACACTTAAATGCAAACGTCTCTGGATGGTTTCCCGTGCATTTTTCTATGGATGGTCAGTTCTGGCCTCAAACAGCCAATGTGTCAGGTTATTTTTTTTATGACCACTTAGACTCATAGAAGTTCTGTTTTTTATTTGTTTGTTCAGACTGCATATCTAAACAAAGTCACTAAGTTTTGAAACCACTTTAACTGAAGCCTCCTGTTGTGTTAGGGTCAATTTGATCCACACTCGAATTTTCAAACTGCTCAAAATACTGGTTAAACAATTTATTTCTTCTTGAAATTTGGTGGATAATTTTGAATTCAGGTCATGAATGTGCATTCAAAGTTTTGACACATGGATGTGTTTTGGAAAGTCTGTACAAAAAATTATTGCTAATTTTGCGTTGGGGTCAATTTGACCCACAGTGTAATTTATAAACAGCTTGAAAAACGAATTATTTCTCCTTGACATTTGGTGGATATTTTTAATTTAGGGCCATGAATGTGCATGCAAAATTTTTAACACAAAGATGTGTTTTAGAAAAGCTCTACAAAGATTGATACAGCTTTTGTGTTGGGGTCAGTTTGACCCAGTTTTATAAACTGCCCAAGATACCAGTTAAACTACTTATTTCTTCTCAAAATTTGGGGGATATTTCTCATTTAGTCTCATGAATGTGCATGCAAAGTTTCAACACATAGATGTGTTTTGCAAGAGCTACACAGAGTTTAAGATTTTTGTGTTTGGTCAATTTGACCCACATGCATATTTTACGTTGCTCAAAATACTGGTTAAACTGTTTATTTCTTCTTGAATTTTGGTGAATATTTTTCACTCAGGATCATGAATGTGTATGCAAATTTCCGGCACATAGATGTGTTTTGGAAAGACTGTACAAATCTTATTGCAAATTTTGTGTTGGGGTCAAATTGACCCACAGTTTCATTTATAAACAGCTTGAAATACTGGCTAAGCTAATTATTTCTCCTTGAAATTTGGTGGATATTTTTCACTCAGGGTCATAAATGTGCATGCAAAATTTCGGCACATGGATATGTTTTGGAAAGGCTGTGTTGGGGTCAAATTGACCCACACTGGAATTTACAAACTGCTTGAAATACTGGCTAAACTAATTATTTCTTCTTGAAATTTGGTGGATATTTTTCATTTAGGGCCCTGAATGTGCATGCAAAATTTCAACACAAAGATGTGTTTTAAAAGAAAGCTCTACAAAAATTGTTACAGCTTTTGTGTTGGGGTCAATTTGACCCACACTCTGTTTTATAAACTGCCCAAGATACCAGTTAAACTACTTATTTCTTCTTAAAATTTGGTGGATATTTCTCATTTAGGCTCATGAATGTGCATGCAAAGTTTCAACACATAGATGTGTTTTGCAAAGGCTACACAAAGAGTTTGTTACAACTTTTGTGTTGGGTCAATTTGACCCACATGCATATTTTACGTTTCTCAAAATACTGGTTAAACTATTTATTTCTTCTTGAAATTTGGTGAATATTCACGACTCTTAGTCATAAATGTGCATGCAAAGTTTCAGCACATGGATGTGTTTTGGAAAGGCTGTACAAAAATTATTGCAACTTTTGTGTTGGGGTCAAACTGACCCACACTCTATTTTACAAACTTTCCCAAAATATCAGTTGAACTGTTTATTTCTTCTCAAAATTTGGTGGATATTTTTCATTTAGGCTCATGAATGTGCATGCAAAGTTTCAGCACATTGATGTGTTTTAGAGCTGCTGTACAAAAAATGTTACGTCTTCTCTTTTGGGGTCAATTTGACACACACATGATTTTCAAATTGCTTGAAATACTGATTAAACTATTATTTCTTTTTGAAATTTGGTGGATATTTTTCATTAAGGCTCATGAATGTGCATGCAAAAGATCAACAAATAGATGCTGTACAAAAATGTATAGGACTTTCGTGTTGGGGTCAAATTGGTTATGATTCAGTTTGCCAAACATCAACACTTTGAAAAACAGCAATAAGTTAGGTAAAAGACAGAAAACCTTTATTGTAGCCTGTCAGGCACAAAAAAATGTGGAATAAAGTGAATTTAGGTCATTAAATCATCCAAGGAAAATTCTTTATTTTATTGGGTTTCACAAGCAAAAAAAAAAACTGTCAGAGGTTGTTTTTGATTTTTATTTTTTGGATCTCAATCAGAACTGAAATTAAGTGTGTGAAACACGTTACCCTCAAAAGGGTTTGAGAAAAAGACACCAAAAAGGCACAAAGAGCAATAAAAACTACTTGCACTAAGTACAAATAATGTTAGATACTAAATAAATAAAAATGCATTTTGTGTCTGTGAAACATACCAATATCAAAATAGATCCAGAATAGATGTTTTCTGTTTTTATGTCAATCTTTAGGGTGTTTTATAATGTCAATTTTTGGCAAATTACATAAAAACCAATGTGGGTCAATTTGGCCAACAAACACTAAAGCTGTATTCAGTTTTTGAACACAACAGGAGGCTTAAAAACAATAGAAATGGTCAAAAATGACTGAAAAGCGCACTAGCATTAACTTCACAAGCATACAGATGAGCTCAAAGCTACAAAAATGCACTTAAAGCCACAGAAGCTTTATTTGTTTGGTTTGGATGTGAACTTTGGTACTGGCAATTAAAGCAATCCAGACCTAATTTGTGCAAGTGAACCTTCACCAATGCATATCTTGATGTGTTCAATGCATTCAGAGAGTCAGATGTCTTATTTCAGCATGTCTGTCATTTTTGACTGAACTGTTGCTTTAAAAAACCAAACTCTTTTTGTTTTCTGTTGATTCAGAAGTGGGTTTGTGTTTTATATGATTTGATTATATGGGTTGTTATTTCAGTATTTGTGTATAGATTAATCACTGTAATTCAGCCCGTTTTAAACATGTAGTTGTTATTTGTGTGTGTAAAGTATGTGACTGTGCATCATCTCAAAACAACATTACAACAACTACATTCAGCCGATTCATCTGGAAACCGTGTGTTATTTAAAGGCGACACGAAATGGCATTTCCAACTCATTTTACTTCCATAATGTGAACTTTTCCGAGCATATTCAATGAGAAGATGCAGAGTGTTTTGAAAGTATCTCCATATGAAGATAAAATCGTTTTTTACAAGTATTTTGATAAAACATTATGAAGACATTTTTGACATGCACTGATGAATCATTCAAAGCGACACCAGAACATGAATTAAGAAAGTCAGTAGATTTGATTATTTTGAGCTCATGTTCACTTTAAGCACTTCACAAAAATGATCTATGTTCTATTCCGTTGTTGTCCACCTGATTTGAAGCCAATGTGAGATTTGAATCCACTGTTTGCTACATGATGCTGCTTACAACATTTTCAGATCATCTGTAGATAATACTGTCACTGCAGTCACTTTAAATTCATTTTCAGCCACAAATGACAGAATTCTAGAACCAAAATCTTAAGAGAAGAATTATAACTCAAATGTAACTCCAAATAATGTAAGCAGGAGGCTGCAGATGATTTCAAGCCTTATTTTGTTGTGCATTTGTACATTTAAAATTTGTTCAAACTGAAGGTGATTTTAAAAGTGTTTAATGACCTGTTATGATGTCAGTGTAAAGTTTTGTACACATATTTTTACAGAACAATCAGTCAAGAGGAGAACAACAGAAATGTGGATTGTTTTTAAGCCTTTGTAATGTTACTTTGCCCCCTGGTGGTGAATTAAAACTCCATTTGTGGTGTATATTTATGTGTCTTTGTGTGATGTCATGTAAAAGAACAATATCAGCAGTTTAATGGAGAAAGAATATATTATTCACACATGTGACATGTTCATCATGATCATCAACATTAAAGCTGTCACTCTTGAGCCCCACAACAATATATAGACCAGACCAGCACTTTTATATTATTAGTGACTGATTTAAATCATAACACACCATTTACAATACTTGCACAGAAAAACAGCATTTTAAAAACAACAAAAATGTTTGTATTATAGTGTCACCTAGTGTTGGAAGGCTGGGCGTTTCTGGGATTTATGTTTCTGACACTTTTATGAAACAATATAATAATAATGATAATAATTTTAAAACAAATTAATAAAATAATAATGTATAATAAAAATCAGAACAAATGCAGGGTTTCACTCAGGGTTATTATCAAAAACTAAAACTATTAGAAACATTTTTGTTAATAAAAATAAAGCTTAAATAAAATAAAATACATATATTACATTAAATTTAAAGTAAACAAAAATTAGAAATGAAAGTTGAAGCACTAAAATTGCTAACTCGAAAATAAGAAGAAAAACGAATAATGACAAGCACATAAAATTATTAAATAATAAACAAAAAATTGAAATTAATCTCAAAGTATAAAAATTAAAGCTTATTTAAAATATTAATAAAAACTAACGAGTTCCAGTAGCTTTGCTAAATAAAATGCTGTTTTACTTTATATATAAAGCTTTTATTTAGACAGATTATTTTGAATAATTTTTGTATGTACTTGACTGTACGTCTGAGTGTCTTTTCCTGTAGCCTCACCGCACCGTTTGCTAGGACTCTGTTCCTGTGTTCTGATTGGCTGTCGCGGGCCCCGAGTCGCTGTCACTCTCCCAGGAGGAGGATGTGAAGCCGGCGGGGGCGGAGACTGAGTGGGGCGTGTCTGTGTAGCCCAGCCCCTGGTACCGCCCCTGTGGGGAGGCGGGTACTGAGTGGCGGTCGGTGGCGAGCCGCTCGTGGGACGTCCCGGCGAGGAGACCGGTGTGTTCACCCTGAACGATATCCACTTCAGAGCCGAAGAACAGCTTACGGGGACGCCCGAACACCGTACGGCCTGAACAACACACACCAACCACACAGACAGTTAAATGACAAATTATGACTTACAAAACACGGAGAGACTGTCTGCTGATCTACGAGAGCATACTGATACTGAGCAATGCTCTAGGAACCACAAAGAAAACTCTACAAAGTGAATAAACCTATGCCTCTACCTAGCAACCATCCCAAAAACCTTGGAACTGCCTGCCTATTTAAATATGAAATAATATTTTTATTTTAAAAATATGCATTGCCATTTTAGTGCCAAAAAATGTAAGATTATGATATTAAAGTCTTTTGAGAATTAAATATTTTAAGAAAAAAATTCTTGTAATTGTGACTTCATTCTCAAAATGGTTTGACTTTATTGTCATAAATTCAACTTTATTCTCAAAATATTTCTATTTTATTCTCATAATTTTGACTTTATTCTCAAAATATTTTGACTCTATTCACATAATTGTACTTTGACTTTATTATTGTAAATTCGACTTTATTCTCAAAATATTTTAACTTTATTTTTGTAAATTCAACTTTATTCTCGAAATATTTTGACTTTATTCTCGTAAATTCGACTTTATCCTTAAAATATTTCGACTTTATTCTCAAAATATTTAAATTTTATTATTGTAAATTCAAATTTATACTCAAAATATTTCAACTTTATTCTCATAAATTTGACGTTATTCTTAAAATATTCCAACTTTATTCACAAAATATTTTTATTTCATTCTCATAATTATATTTTAACTTTATTCTCGTAAATTCAACTTTATTCTCAAAATATTTCGACTTTATTCTCATAATATCGGTTTTATTCTCAAAATATTTCGACTTTATTCTCGTAATTATATTTTGACTTTATTCTTGTAAATAAAAAATAATGAGTATTTTGACTATTCTCGTAAATTTGACTTTATTCTCAAAATATTTTGAATTTATTCTCATAATTTCAACTTTATTCTTAAAATATTTTGACTTCATTCTCGTAATTATATATTTTAACTTTATTCTTGTAAATTCAGTTTTATTCTCGAAATATTTTAACTTCATTCTCATAATTTTGACTTTATTCTCGGAACATTTTGACTTCTTTCTCAATATTATATTTTGAATTAAAAGTAATTTCAACTTTTTTCTCAAAATATTATGACTTTAATCTCATAATTAGATTTTTTAACTTTTTCATGTGGTACTAAAATGCCATTGTAAAATATTAATGTTTATATAAAGATAGCAGTAATAGCATTAGATGTGTAGGTGTGCGTGATCGCTCTCACCAGCGTTGCGGACTTGCTCTGCGATGTCAGCGCGTATGTCTGAGACGTCCAGCATGGCGAGCAGCGAGTCGAAGCACGAGCCTTCATCATCCTCACGTACGTATGGACGACTGCTGAAACTGTAGTGATGAGCGATCGCTGCCAGAAACATCTCCAGACAGATGATGAAGTCCTGCACACACACACACATGGTACAGACACTAAATAATGTCCTCATTCACTTTAGAAACCAACAGCATGTTTGCTTTAGGGTTCAAAACAGTAGTGTGTGTGTGTGTGTGTGTGATCACCTGTAGTCCCGTGGCTACGGCTTCCACACTGTCCCACTCCCAGGTGTGTTTGTCTGAAATCACTCCGACCTTCACCAGCAGAGCGATCAGCACAGCCTGCCTACAACACACAACTACACGTCACATACAATGTCCTACACTGTTTTTCTCGTTCTTGCTTGTTTCACCCTAGCAACACCATAGCAACCACAAATAAAACCCTGCAAACTGCCTAGCAACACCCCAGCAACCCAATAACAATCTAACAACCATCCATAATACCTATCAACTTTCTTGCAAACACTGTGAACATCCTAGCGACTGCCTAGCAGCACCATAGCAACCACCCAAACTGCCTAGCAATCACATTGCAATATACTAGCAATCATCTATCAAACGCCCAGCTACATACACAATTCTTCAAAAATGGCTGGAAAACCCTAGAAACTCCCTAGTAACACATAGCAACACCCTAGCAACCATCTATTCAACCAACTGCCTAGCAACACCCTAGTTACTCAGAAACCCTACAATCTGCATACAAAACCATACAACACCTGCAAACTGCCTAGTACCACAGAACACATAGCAACCACCCAATACTCTACAAACTATACCCACAAAAGGTCTAGCACTGCCTATCACATAGCAACACCCTGGCAATCAACTATAACACCTATCACCAGACTTGCAAACCAACTGCCTAGCAACACAATAGCAACTGCCTAGTACCACATAGGAAATGCCCTGGCAACCAACTATAACCCCTATCACCTGCCTTACAACCAACTGCCTAGCAACACCCTAGCAACTGCCTGGTACCACATAGCAACACCCTGGAAACCAACTATAACACCTATTACCTGCCTTGCAACCAACTGCCTAGCAACACCCTAGCAACCACCATAATACTGCTACAAATTGCGTAAAAGCCCCCAAAAAGGTCTTAGCAATACCCTAGCAACTCCCTAGTACCACACAGCAACACCTTGGCGACCATCTATAACGCCTATTACCTGCCTTACAACCAACTGCCTAGCAGCACCCTAGCAACCACCTGTAATACTCTATAAACTGTATATAAAAACCCTAAAAAGGCCTAGAAACTCCTAGCAACTGCCTAGTATCACATAGCAACACCCTGGTGACCATCTATAGCATCTATCACCCCTTTCAGGCCAACTGCCAAACAACACCTAGCAACCACCCAGAGAACCCACAAATTGCCTAGAAACTCCCTCGCAACTGTCTAGGTACATAGCAAAACCCCTGGCAACCATCTATAACACCTATCACCTGCCTTGCAACCAACTGACTAGCAACACCCTAGCAACCACCTATAATACTCTACAAACTGCATACAAAACCCTACAAAAGGCCTAGAAACTCCCTAGGAACTGCCTAGTATCACAGAGCAACAGCCTGGTGTCCATAACACCTATCAACTACCTTGCAACCAGCTGCCTAGCAACACCCTAGCAAACACCCATAATAATCTACAAACTACATTAAACCCTCCAAAAAAGTCTAGCAACACCCTAGCAACTGCTTAGTACCACATAGCAACACCCTGGAAACCAACTATAATACCTATCACCTGCCTTGTAACCAACTGCCTAGCAATACCCCTAACAACCACACATAATACTCTACAAACTGCATTAAACCCTAAAAAAGGTCTAGCAACTGCTTAGTATCACATAGCAACACCCTGGAAACCAACTATAACATCTATCACCAGACTTGCAACCAACTGCCTAGCAACCACCCATATATACTCTACAAACTGCATAAAACCCGAAAAAGATGTAGCAACACCCTAGCAACTGACTAGTACCACATAGCAAGACCCTGGCAACCATCTATGACACCTATCACCTGACTTGCAGCCAACTGCCTAGCAACACCTTAGCAACTGCTATAAACACCTGGCAGCCAACTATAACACCTGACTTGCAACCAACTGCCTAGCAACACCCTAGCAACCACCTGTAATACTCTACAAACTGCATACAAAACCCTACAAAAGGCCTAGAAACTCCCTAGGAACTGCCTAGTATCACAGAGCAACAGCCTGGTGTCCATAACACCTATCAACTACCTTGCAACCAGCTGCCTAGCAACACCCTAGCAAACACCCATAATAATCTACAAACTACATTAAACCCTCCAAAAAAGTCTAGCAACACCCTAGCAACTGCTTAGTACCACATAGCAACACCCTGGAAACCAACTATAATACCTATCACCTGCCTTGTAACCAACTGCCTAGCAATACCCCTAACAACCACACATAATACTCTACAAACTGCATTAAACCCTAAAAAAGGTCTAGCAACTGCTTAGTATCACATAGCAACACCCTGGAAACCAACTATAACATCTATCACCAGACTTGCAACCAACTGCCTAGCAACCACCCATAATACTCTACAAACTGCATAAAACCCGAAAAAGATGTAGCAACACCCTAGCAACTGACTAGTACCACATAGCAAGACCCTGGCAACCATCTATGACACCTATCACCTGACTTGCAGCCAACTGCCTAGCAACACTCCAAAGAACTGCCTAGTGTTCACATAGGAACACCCCTGGCAACTAACTATAACACTCTACCAGACTTGCAACCAACTGCCTAGCAACACCCTAGCAACCACCTGTAATACTCTACAAACTGCATACAAAACCCTACAAAAGGCCTAGAAACTCCCTAGGAACTGCCTAGTATCACAGAGCAACAGCCTGGTGTCCATAACACCTATCAACTACCTTGCAACCAGCTGCCTAGCAACACCCTAGCAAACACCCATAATAATCTACAAACTACATTAAACCCTCCAAAAAAGTCTAGCAACACCCTAGCAACTGCTTAGTACCACATAGCAACACCCTGGAAACCAACTATAATACCTATCACCTGCCTTGTAACCAACTGCCTAGCAATACCCCTAACAACCACACATAATACTCTACAAACTGCATTAAACCCTAAAAAAGGTCTAGCAACTGCTTAGTATCACATAGCAACACCCTGGAAACCAACTATAACATCTATCACCAGACTTGCAACCAACTGCCTAGCAA
>VONZ01002099.1:0-69261 GCA_012976165.1 Labeo catla
CCTTCATGTCCAGATATACTGCTGCTCACCACAGACGCATCAGGATTTGAACACAGACAGCAAAAACTTAAATATTAAATATTCCAAATCTAAACAAAACAATATTTACTGAAGCATAAAATCACATACCATACAGTAGAAATGCGATAAATAATAATTCAGTATAAACAACTTATTTACCTTTTTTAACAGTTACATACAATTTTTTTCTATCATCTGGTTCTGTATGAGTACCGATTTCCACAGCACACCAGTAAAATCCAGAGTCTGAGGACGTTGGATTGTTTAGTTTTACAGTAAAAATATTGTTGGCTGGAGAATCAGTTACTTTCCATTTCCCTGTATCATTTGCACAGGCTTTAATTTTGCAAGAATGCCAAAAATACCCTTTACACCAGTATTTTGGGTTTGATTTATACTGATTGTCATACAGACAGGGGATTGTAATGGCTCCTCCTTCTCTTACAGTCACATGGTCTAATGTCTTCATGCCTAATGTTCCTGCAGACAACACACACCAGAAAATTTTCATTTGCATTTTTGTGCAACATCCTTCTTATATTTGCTCACAACATGTTTTTAGCATGTGCAATATGGGGCCTCTTATATTTAATATTTAATATAAAATAAAGTATTATGTTATGGTCTGGGGATTTTTGGGGGATAGTGGGATAAAGATTAAAGATATCATATCAAATGGTACATTTGTGTTAAGAACATTATCATCTCTGATTCATTTTAAAATGTTTGTAACTTTACAAGTTCCGTTACGGGACACATTTTTACCACAGGTCAAAAATCAGTGTTGCAATCTTGTGGTTACTGAAACTGCTGCTGAAGCTACTAAAAAGTTATCTTATTCTCATGCAGTGTGAAATTAATACATTTTCCTTTGTATTCAAGTCTTACACACCGCTGATGTCAACTAAACAGCAAGGCAATATAAAATACATTCAATATACTGCTTTCTGACTTTGCTGCACTTCTTTAAAAAGTAAAACAAAATAAAATAAACAAAAGAACAGCTGCCACGTATAAAGTTGTTTATAAAAACTAATATAAAATCTTGTTTTGAGAGTAGAATGTATTTTCTATGTCTTACCTGCAGTGTAAAGTAAAACACAATAGATAATCAGAGGATGAGCCATGAGATGGTCAGGGTGTAAAAAACAGAACCTGAAATGAACATTTCATTTCCTGATAAGCCGTTCCTATTTTTGTACAGATTTGTTTCTCAGAGACAACCTGCTTTCTAAAGATGAGGTGTCATAAAAATACAGAACAATCAACGAATAAGGTTAGTGACTGCTAAATTGTCATGATCAAATTTTATCTTCAAAAGGGATATTTTACATATAATTATACACTGATCAGCATTAAGACATTAAAGGAGAAGTCCACTTCCAAAACAAAGATTCACATATAATGTACTCACCAATTGTCATCCAAGATGTTCAGGTCTTTCTTTCTTCAGTCGTAAAGAAATTATGTTTTTTGAGGAAAACATTTCTGCATTTTTCTCCATATAATGGACTGATATGGTGCCCCGATTTTGAACTTCCAAAATGCAGTTTAAATGCAGCTTCAAACGATCCCAAATGTGGTTGTAAACGATCCCAGCTGAGGAAGAAGGGTCTTACCTAGCTGTCATGAATCCTGTCCGGTCTGCCTGCCACCAGAGATCAACTGATTGGATGCAGGTGTTTGAGCAATCAGCACAATGGGTCATGGGAAACGTAGTCCGGGGTGTGATGCAACAGTCTGTGTGGTGTGAAATGTACAGGCGACCTCTGGTGGCAGGCAGACCGGATTCATGACACTAGCAAAACAATCGGTTATTTTCAGAAGTTCCGACCACAAAGTGAACATGCAAAGATGATCAAACACCCTTAACAAAAGAGGTAAAACTGCTATATAGGATGATTTCGAAGTTGAGGGAGAACATATTTTTTACGACATACCCTAACTGTCATGACCCGGAACAAAAACAGTCCAGGCAGAGTAAGACATGACGAGCGTTTGACATTAAAAAGTATATAAATTGTATTATTTTTATTAAAATAACTGATCGTTACGCTAGATAAGACCCTTCTTTCTCAGCTGGACTCGTTTACAACCGCATTTGGGATCATTTTAAGCCGCATTTAAACTGCATTTTGGAAGTTAAAAATCGGGGCACCATATCAGTCCATTATATGGAGAAAAATGCAGAAATGTTTTACTCAAAAACATAATTTCTTTACGACTGAAGAAAGAAAGACATGAACATCTTGGATGACAAGGGGGTGAGTAAATTATTTGTAAATTGTTGTTCTGAAAGTGGAGTTCTCCTTTAAAACCATCTGTAAAAACCGTATTTTAGAGGCTAAATATGACATTATTAGGGTCGCTTCAACCCACGGACATCAGAAACAATCCACAGCAACAGTGGTAACGTAGTCCAATTCCACGGGAAAACCGCGGACTTGGCAACACTGGTTGTTGGCTAAGTTTAACGTGATGATTGAAAAACTCAGCATAGGATCTAAAGACCAGGACTGGAAAAAAAAATGTGACAAAACACAAAAAAACTCAAACGTATTTAATAGGAATTAGAAAAATGCTATTTGGAACAACTGCTACTTAGATTACAAGAATAAATGCATTACATACATTAGTCATTTAGCAAACACAAACGTCTAATAGTTTACATACACAGATCATCTAAGTCTAGTCTGTTAAATGAGCATAAAGCAAATAAATATTTCACAAATACACTGAAAGTGATTTTTACAGTGAAGAAATGAAACAGGGATACTTAAATGGAAATTATAACTGTACATACTGTTAAAAACAATCCCATTTTCTCAGGAAAGGTCTTTTAATATGCAATAAAACAGCAATACAAACTAGATATGAAGTATGAACTTCATTTACAATAATCCTTTACATTTTTACCCTCACATCAGTTCGTATAGGTCCTTTTGAAAATAAAATATTAGGTCAAAAGTTCACAACCAATGTGCAAATGAAAATTAAGAGGAAAAAGTCAACTGCATGAGTGGATTTGGTGTTTGTGTATTTGTTAAAACAAACCAAAAATCTACCAAAAACGCTGTGATGACAGTTCTCTATTGCTAATTTTGTTTCTCTTGGTCAGCAGGATCTGTTCCTGCGTTTTTCTCACTGTTGCTGTCAGTGTGGAGCCACAGCACTGTATATTGTTCCACCTGCTGAAGGATTCTGGAAGTGTGAGATCATTTTAAATTTACTGCCAGCAGTACCATAAACACATGACATAAAATGCCAATATTTCTGTAAAACTTACTACTTCACTCCCAGAAACATGATCAATAGTACTGTATGTGGTTATGTCGTTGCTGAGATCCTGTGGAGAAATGGATTGTAATCATACAGGATGTATTCATGTCTGAAATTTCATCACATCAGTGCATGTCTGGTCTACTTACATTTGGGTTTTCATCATTTATAGTGCTGTATATCACAGGATCTTTGGGATTAGAGTAGATCTGCATTTCACACACAAAACAATACAGACAAATATAACAAATCAACATATGATTAAATGCACTACAGGTTTCATGGCCAAACCAATGTGTATGATTATTAAGGAGGAAACAAATGCATTTCGTTTTCTCATATTTTGCTCTAAAAAGTTCTTGATTGGTTTAGATGATGATACCTTTTGGAGTAATCCCAGTGTTCACCAGAAGAGGGAGACAAAGGGAGTGCTGTATATTTCTCAATTGCCTTGGCTTGTTTCTTGAATATGATTTGTTTTTTCTCCTCAAAACAATACTTAAAGATTGTTTCTGAATTAGTATCTCGGCAGATGCCAGATTTGAAATTCTTTTTCATTTAAGCAGACAGCACTCATTTTGGCCCATAGGTGCAAAAGAGTACTACAATTTGCACAATAACTAAATGCACTTTGATTGCTTGATTCTCAGTGAAATTGTCATTCGATTCACAGGTGATAAACATTGTGTGAGCAATCACATGCAATTCGATCCATTCGATTATCAGAGTATGTCACAAATGCATATTCTACAATATGGAATGTGTATTATGTTTTCAAATGACCTGCCATAGTAATGAAACAGGTAATCCAGTCTGATATATATATATATAATAATAATAACCATCATCTCTGTTGCCATCAATCTCCACAGCACACCAGTAACATCCAGAGTCTGAGGTACACAGATTCTTCCACTGCACTGTAAAAATACATATTGGATAATCAGTGAAGGAATATGTTCCTGTCTTATTTGCATATGCCAATATTTTGCAAGAGACCCAATATGAGCCCTTACACCAATATTTACAGTTTTCTGTTTTTTTTTTAATCATATAGACATGGAATAAAACCACGTGATCCTTTCCTATAGCTCTCATTCCTATACCCATTGTCTCAATTCCAGAACCATCTGTAGACAAGATTAAATTAAATTAAACCATTTTAATAATTTAAAGTTAAAAGAGACCATAAAATAGTTTCATAATGTTAATTAGAGAGAATTTTAATTGTTTACCTGTGATGTGAAGTAAAATCCCAGATAGAATCAGAGGGTAAATCATGTCTACAGTGGAGTACATGTGCATTTGCATGTACATATGATAAATAACCTTGAAATTGAAAATTGATGAGCATTAGCAAGTGAGAAAAATTTACATTTTGCAGTCAGTCCTGTCACACTTAAAAGTTTTAGCTCATTTCTTACTGAACCCACATATACTGAACAAAATATGACATTGTAGAAGTGTAAAAATGATCCACACACACAAGCTGTTATGTATAACTCTTAGGTTTTAGTTTTTATTGTGTATTAATTTTTTTCACCTGAGGGAAGGGGTTTATGGAGAAAATATTTTTGAACAAGCAAATATGATTAACAAAATAACTGATGATTGTACAAAATCTAAAATGTCCATGTTTTCCATGTTTTCAAACATGTTACATCTCAAGAATTTTAAAACAGTTTATAGCAGAGAAATATAGAAACATTATATCAAAGTCTGAGTTAAAAAAATAAAATATGCACAGCTGAACCACAACCACAAAAACAAGTTCAGAAGCAACACCTGAACATTCAAAAAAAGACACTGACTTCACCAGATTCACCACATCAGACCGTCAGATCAGACCAATGAAAGTCCAATGAAAGGGAAAGGAAGAGTCAAATTATTTTTCATGCATACAACTGCAGTAGGTTTTATTTAATTTTATACATGCTTGTGTGTAATGATGCAAATCACAGAGAGAACACTGTACAAGTAAACTAAAAATTATTTTTTACAGTGCAGGAATTAAACAGAGACTCTATAATACAAAAATACAAAAGTACTGCTAAAAGCCCCATTTTCTCAAGAGAGATCTAGGCTAGTTATGAACTATGCATATGCAAACTATGATTTACAATAATCTTTTAAAATTTCAATAGTCTTGACCCTCACATCTGTTCATATAGGTCTTTTTGAAAACAAAATATTTTTTGTTTATTTTTTTCATATAAAATATTAGGTTCAGCAATATTACTGTTGCTGTCTGTGTGGAGCCACAGTGCTGTATATAATGCTGTATATTGCTCCACCTGCTGGAGGCTTCACTGCTTTACTCCCAGTAACATGATCAATTGTACTGTAGGTTATGTCCTTTTTGGGATCCTGTGGAGAAAAAGGATTATTATCATCAAATCCCATAGCATAATAATGTGTCATATTTTTTAATCATGATAGTTAAGTTAAAGGGATAGTTCACCCATAAATTTTTGATGTCTGGTCTACTTACATTTGGGTTTTCATCATTTATACTGCTGTATATCACAGGATCTTCAGGTTTAGAGTAGATCTGCATTTCAAACAACAACATTAAGAAATAAGTAAATATATAAATTAGGTTCTCAAATCCAATTAGCACACTATAATGAAAAAAAGGTACAGTTCTGTCACTGGAGTGGTACAAAAGTGAAAAGATATAAATGTGTACTTCAGAGTACTAAAACATACCTTTAATATACTAATCGGTACCACTAATCGGTACCATGTAAATATATAAGAAAGAAGGCTGGACCAAAAATAATAAACACATTTTCTTTTCTCATATTTCAGTCTATAATAATCTTAAAATTGATTTCACCTCTCTAGGTGGGTCCTAGCATAAAGATGTTTGAAAACCCATGCGTTATCCAGAAGAGGGAGACAAAGAGAGTGTTGTATACTTAATATAAAAATAAACTGATGCCATCATACCAACATTTTTTTACCACTTCCTTCTTATGAAGTAAATGACTTACTGCGTCAGTGGTTGTGCTGCCATTTCTCCTTCTGATTTGGTATTTATCTTGCTCTTCAGTTTAAAAGAGAGAAACAAAAATATCTGACATTAACTGAATAAAATATAGAATCTAAATAGATTGTCAAAACAGCAGGTCATGAAATAGAAATGTAGTGCAGCTCAAACTGACTGGGTCTTCGTCTCCATCTCCAGGTAAAAACACCGACCAGCATCAATAGCAGCAGAAGTGTTGTTAAAGCTGAAATCCACACAGTCTGGAGATTATTTCTATGGGAAATAAGAAAAGATTTTTAAAATATTTTCATTCCAAGAACACCAAAGATAAATTTCATTTTAACTTAATTCCTTTAAAATTAAACCTTATTCTTGTAAAGTCTATTAATTTATTTCAGTATAAAAGTTCTGTAATTAGTTTAAGACCCATTTATTTTAATTTAAACAATACACATGTAGTACGTTTTATGTTCTTTAATGACTTCAGTTTTATTAATAATCTTGAGAATTCTGGTTTCACTTCTGCAAAGACAAAAAAAAAAGAAGATGAAGAGAAGCAACGACTATAACTGTGTTGATATAAAATGATTTCAGGAAGATTAAGGAAGGTCATTTTACAGAGAAATGATTAAATACTAACACTTTTTCAGTGACAGTGCCTGTGGACAAAAGCAGAAAAATAACAAAGAAATTTCAGTTGTGTTTTATTTCATATGTAGTAGCAAAATATTTATGAATTGTTGAAAAAATTGTACCTGGTTCTGCCTGGGTTACAGTGAGATGAACAGGATACAGTGACTCTCCAGCAGAGCAGAAGTACCACCCAGAATCAGTCAGTCTCAGTCCAGTCATCAGCACAGTGAAGGTTCTTCTCTTATCATCTACACTGATCTGGACTGATGAATTCTGGGATGTGTCAGTCCTCCCCACTGTGTAACAGCTCTGATCTTTATATCTGCACCACTGTTTGAGTTTACTCTGATATCCAGAACTGTAGAGACACTGAACACTGATATCACCACCTTCATGTCCAGATACACTGCTGTTCACCACAGACACATCAGGAGCTGAACACACAAACATCTGAGATTATAAAATACATACGTGTGTCTGTGTCAGAGAATTTGACTTTAGAATGAGATTAAAACAATTATAAAATGTCTTACCAGATTGAATACTGAGATAAGCTTTAAATATTGTATTTATCGGTGGTTGTTCTCCAGTCTCCACAACACAATTATAATGTCCAGTCTGTTTGATCTGCAGGTTTCTCAAAGTCACAGTAAAGAGACTCTGATCAGGATGATCAATTACTGACAGATTCTCCTCTGTTGTGTTTGCGTATGTTTTGAAGTGATAATTTAATGAGAGCCAGTATTTCTTCTGCTGTGTGTATTTCTTGTCATAATGGCATGGGATGGTGACAGATCCTCCAGTATCAATAGTTAATATATATTGTGACCAACTGCTGTAGCATTCAACACCTAAACAAACAACACACAAACAGTTATGTCTAACAATAAGTCACTTTTACATTTTCTCTATCTTCACATGAAACACATTAACACCATGAACAGCTGAGAATAAAATCTGTCATAGCAAAATACTAAACAGAATCTATCAGAAATGAACACAGCAATACATGTACTGTACTCTCACCTAAAATGAGCCAAAACCTGATTGATGTATAACGTGTTTGTCTTCGCATATTCAGTCACTGTGTTTCTCTTCCTGTATCTTAAGCAGTTCTTGAGTATCTTTACTTCCCCCCCTTCTTTCATTTAACACTTCAACCAGATAAAAGCTGTCACTGGGGCGGTACTTATATTTAGTACTTACAGTATATTTTACCACAAATATAATAACAAATAAATATATATAAAAAAATATATGTGGTAACACATTTATTTGCATTTATTTACTTTAGGATATAAAAAATGTTTCTCACAAAATGTTTATGTTCTTGAACTCATAGCAATCACAAAATAAAGTACTGAGTTATGGTCTTGGGGTTTTTTGGGGATAGTGAAATAAAGATTATATTGTATAAAATGGTACATTTGTGTTAAGAACATAATAATCTCTGATTCATTTTAAAATGGTAATACTGTTATTTAAAACAACTATTACAAGTTCATTTACGGGACACATTTTTCCCACAGGTCAAGAATCAGTATTGCAAACTTGTGATTGCTGAAACTGCTACTAAGGCTGTTAAAATGTTTCTTATTCTCATGTAATGTGAAATTAATACACTTTCCTTTGTATTCAAGTCTTACACAGCAGGACACCATCAATATAAACTTATCAGCATTGTAAATTAATGTATATTTAACATATTGCTTTTTGACTTTGCTATGCATGTCTTTAAAATGTAAAGAAAGAAACAGCAGTTGCTACACATGAAATAAGAGTGATCAGTTTCTAAAAACTGATGTAAAATTTTCTTTCAAGGGTAGAATGTATTTTCTGTCTTACCTGCGGTGTGAAGTAAAACACCAAAGAGAATCAGAGGACGAGCCATGTGACGCTCAGAGTGAGTAAAAGACCTGAAGTGAACATTTAATTTCCTGACTCTGAAAATAATCATCCAAGCCGCTCCTCCTCCTGCTATTTCTGTAATGATGGAATAAAAACTGATGACAGCAGATTTGTCACACTGTCATATGTTGCCTGTCTTTTCTGTGCTGCTCTTGTTTTAAACTTTTAGTTTGTAGCTTTGCTTTCTTCCTGTTTTGTGTTTCCCCTCATTTGTCTTTGATTTGTTTGTCACAGATGACCCTCAGTAAAACTAGAAAGCAGAAACTCTGCTTTCTAAATAAGGTGTCATAAACATGCTCAAAAAAATGTAACTGTAAGCTTAGTGACTGTTAACGTCTCATGAAAATGTCCTGAAAAGGGATATTTTACACATATTAATATACACTGATCAGTCTGCCTTCCTCCCATAGTGCATCCTGCTGCATCTGTTCCCCAGGTAAACGACACACATGAACCCAGCCATTCACCTGATCTAAAACAAAATGTACTTCATCAGAAAAGGTAACCTGCTTTCATTGCTCCATGGACCAGTTCTGACACTTAAATAACTAAAACTAAGAGCTGTCACTGGGGAAAGGACTCTTTTAAAAAGGTACTTGTAGGCTACCATTTAGGTAGTAATATGCATGTTCAAGGTGCTAATGCACCCTTTAGGGGCTGTCCCTTTTAGTATCTGAGAAATAATAATGTATATATTTTACAAATCTTGTTTTTCTTCTGCTATTGTAAGTTTAATTGTTTTTAATCTAGGCCTAAGTTTGTTTTGGTCTAAGATGCGGAGCTCCCGTGCGACATCTAGTGGTTAAAAACGTACAAAGCATCTGTAAGTCTGATTTAATAAAACAGTTAAAGTGCATGATAAAAAAAAACTCAAACTGATTTAATAGGAATTTGAAAAAAATACAATTTGGTGTAAGTAAAAATGCATTACAAATTTTAGTCATTTAGCAAACACAGACATCTAATAGTCTACATACACAAATCCTTTAAATCTAGTCTGCTGAATAAGCATAAAGCAAATAAATATTCCAAATACACTGAAAGTGGTCTTTACAGTGAAGAAATGAAACACTTAAATAGAAATGATAACTGTACATACTGTTAAAAACAATCCCATTTTCTCAGAAGAGGTCTTTTAATATGCAATAAAACAGCAAAGCAAACTAGTTATGAAGTATGAACTTCATTTACAATAATCCTTTACATTTCGACCCTCACATCGGTTCATATGGGTCCTTTTGAAAATAAAATATTAGGTCAAAAGTTCACAACCAATGTGCAAATGAAAATCAAGAGTAAAAGTCAGCTGCATGAGTGGATTCAAACAAACCAAAAATCTACCGAAAAGGTTGTGATGACAGTTCTCTTTTGCTGATTTTGTTTCTATTGGTCAGCAGGTTCTCTTCCTGTGATTTTCTCACTGTTGCTGTCAGTGTGGAGCCACAGTGCTGTATATTGTTCCACCTGCTGGAGGATTCTGGAAGTGTGAGATCATTTTAAATTTACTGCCAGCAGTACCATAAACACATGATATAAATTGCCAATATTTCTGTAAAACTTACTGCTTCACTCCCAGGAACACGATCAATAGTACTGTAGGTGGTTATGTCCTTGCTGGGAACCTGTGGAGAAAAGGATAATTATTATTAAACATGATGTTTTCATCAAATCCTATAGCATACTAAGTGTCATATTTTTTAATCAGGATAGTTAAATTAAAGGATAGTTCACCCCTAAATTAAAATGTCATCATTTACTCAATATCAAGTTGTTCTAAAGCTGTATAACATAAAAGAAGATATTTAGAAAAATGCTGATAAATAACCAGATGCTTGTCCTCATTGATATTTCCTCAAGATATTTTCTATGAATGTTGGAAAGCAAACATATGTAACAATTGACTTCCATATATCTTTTTTATACTATGGAAGTCAATTGTTACATATGTTTGCTTTCCAACATTCATAGAAAATATATTTTGTGTTCAACAGAAGAAGGAAAATCATACAGGTTTGGAACAACTAAGGGTTTAGTAAACAATGACTGAATTTTCCATTTTGGGTGAACTATGGTTTACTTACACATAGGTTTTCATCTTTTATAGTGCTGTATATCACAGGATCTTCAGGTTTAGAGTAGATCTGCATTTCATACAAACACACACAATACAATAAAAACAGCAACATTAAGAAAATATCAAGAAAAGTGGTGCATTTATGTCAGAAATTTATAAAATAAGTTTTCAAATTCAATTATCAAGTTTGTTGGAAGGTGTAACTTGTATTTACACATTTGTGACATCACAAAGCGCTGTTTGTGTAAAAATTAACATCTGTTCAAGGGAGAAATTACTCTTTTGAACCAGTTCTTTTAAATAATTGTTCAAAAAGAGCTACATTCTAAGCAGTTAAATAAACTTCTTTACAGTGGCTAATAAACATTTATAAAATGGATAGTTCTGGTCCTTGATTCTAATTGGTTGAGCCGCATTCAAAGCTGTTGTAAATTACTCTACAAAAATACACCTTTGTTTACTTTTGTGTGTTGCCTGGCAACCAACCACAACTGTTTCTGAGGAACTACATTGTTTGGTGGAAGAATACTGTTTTTATACATAACATTACACTTTATTTGCTTCGTTTCATTTTGTGAAACCTTACTACATATATGGAATAACTGTTTTATAAAAGCAATAAGCAATAATTATTGTTTTAATGACTCACTTCCAATCCAATGTAAAGATATAAGAAAGAAGGCTGGATCAAAAACAACAAACACATTTTCTTTTCCCATATTTCAGTCTATAACAATCTTAAGATTGATTTCACCTATCTAGGTGGGTCCTAGCATAAAGAAGTTTGATAACCCATGTGTTATCCAGAAGAGGGAGACAAAGAAAGTGTTGTATACTTAATATAAAAATAAACTGATGCCATCATACCAACATTTTCACCACTTCCTTCTTATAAAGTAAAGGACTTACTGCTTCAGTGGTTGTGCTGCTGTTTCTCCCTCTGATTTGGTGTGTGCCTTCATTTTAAAAGAGAGAAACAAAAATATCTGACATTAACTGAATAAAATATATAATCTAAACAGAATTTCAAAACAGCAGGGCATGAAATAGAAATGTAGTGCAGCTCAGACTGACTGTTTTTTTGTGTCCATCTCCGGGTAAAAACACCGACCAGCATCAACAGCAGCAGAAGTGTTGTTAAAGCTGAAATCCACACAGTCAGAAGTTCATTTCTGTGTGAAATAAGGAAACATTTTACAAATATTTTCATTTCAAGAGCACCTAAAGAGAAATGTTATTTTAACACAGTTCCTTTAATAAATGGTGTCAGTAATTATAATATATCTAAATTAAAGCTTTTTCTTGTGAAGTCTGTTAACCTACTTCAGTTTAAAAGTTCTGTAATTAGTTTAAGACCCATTTATTTTAATGTAAACAATACACATACAGTATTTTTTAGGTTCTTCAATGACTTCAGTTTTATTAATATTCTTGAGAATTTCCGGTTTCACTTCTGCAGACAAAAAATGAAGATGAAGAGAAGCAATGACTGTGACTGTGTTAATGTAAAATAATTTCAGGAAGATTAAGGAAGGCCATTTTACAGAGAAAAATTAGTATTAAATACTAACACTTTTTTGTCCACACACTGACATTGCCTGTGGACAAAAGCAGAAAAATAAAGAAATTTCAGTTGTGTTTTATTTCATATGTAGTAGCAAAATATTTATGAATTGTTGGAAAAATTGTACCTGGTTCTGCCTCGATTACAGTGAGATGAACAGGATACAGTGACTCTCCAGCAGAGCAGAAGTACCAGCCAGAATCAGTCAGTCTCAGTCCAGTCATCAGCACAGTGAAGGATCTTCTCCCATCATCTTCACTGATCTGGACTGATGAATTCTGGGATGTGTCAGTCCTCCCCACTGTGTAACAGCTCTGATCTTTATATCTGCACCACTGTTTGAGTTTATTCTGATATTCAGAACTGTAGAGACACTCAACACTGATATCACCACCTTCATGTCCAGATACACTGCTGCTCACCACAGACACATCAGGAGCTGAACACACAAACATTTGAGATTATAAAATACATACGTGTGTCTGTGTCAGAGAATTTGACTTTAGAATGAGATTAAAACAATTATAAAATGTCTTACCAGACTAAATACTGAGATAAGCTTTAAATATTGTATTTATCGGTGGTTGTTCTCCAGTCTCCACAACACAATTATAATGTCCAGTGTGTTTGATCTGCAGGTTTCTCAAAGTCACAGTAAAGAGACTCTGATCAGGATGATCAATTACTGACAGATTCTCCTCTGTTGTGTTTGCGTATGTTTTGAATTGATAATTTAATGAGGTCCGGTATTTCTTCTGCTGTGTGTATTTCTTGTCATAATGGCAATAATATATATTGTGACCAACCGCTGTAACATTCAACACCTAAACAAACAACACACAAACAGTTATGTCTAACAATAAGTCACTTTTACATTTTTTCTATCTTCACATGAAACACATTAACACCATGAACAGCTGAGAACAAAACCTTTCATTATAAAATGCTAAACAGGATCTATTAGAAATGAACACAGCAATACATGTACTGTACTCTCACCTAAAATGAGCCAAAACCCGACTGAAATGTAGAATGTGTTTGTCTTCGCATATGCGATCATTGTGTTCTCTTCCTGTATCTTAAGCATTTCTTGAGTATCTTGACCTCCCCCCTCCCCTCATATAACACTTCAACCAGATAAAAGCTGTCACTGGGGCGGTATTTATATTTAGTACTCTAGTAAATATATATATATATATATATATATTTACTAGATATATATATTTTTTTTTTTGGGGTAACACATTTATTTGGTGGTAACACATTTATTTGCATTTATTTATTTTAGATATAAAAAATGTTTATCAAAAAATGTTTTTACGTTCTTGAACTCATAGCAATCATAAAATAAAGTATTGAGTTATGGTCTTGGGGTTTTTTGGAGGTAGCGAAATAAATATTATAATGTATAAAATGGTACATTTGTGTTAAGAACATAATCATCTCTGATTCATTTTTTAAATGGTAATATTGTCTTTAAAAAAAAACTTCATTTACGTGACATTTTTCCCACAGGTCAAGAATCAGTATTGCAATCTTGTGGTTTCTGAAACTGCTACTGAGGCTGTTAAAAAGTTTTCATGCTCATGCAGTGTGAAATTAATACATTTTCCTTTGTATTCAAGTCTCACACAGAAGGACACCAATGATATAAACTGATCAGCATTGTAAATTAATATATATTTAACATTTTGCTTTTTGACTTTGCTATGCAAGGGTAGAATGTATTTTCTGTCTTACCTGCAGTGTAAAGTAAAACACCAAAGAGAATCAGAGGACGAGCCATGTGACGCTCAGAGTGAGTAAAAGACCTGAAGTGAACATTTAATTTCCTGACTCTGAGAATAATCATACAAGCCGCTCCTCCTCCTGCTATTTCTGTAATGATGGAATAAAAACTGATGAGAGCAGAGATGTCACACTGTCATATGTTGTGTGTCTGTTCTGTGCTGTTCTTGTTTTAAACTTTTAGTTTGTAGCTTTGCTTTCTTCCTATTTTGTGCTTCCCCTCATTTGTCTCTGATTTGTTTGTCACAGATGATCTACAGTAAAACTCTAGAAACACTGCTTTCTAAATATGAGGTGTCATAAAAATGTACAAAACAATCAATCTGTACGTTTAGTGACTGTTAACATCTCATATTTTACACATATTAATATACACTGATCAGTCTGCCTTCCTCCCATAGTGCATCCTGCTGTCATCTGTTCCCCAGGTAAATGACACACATGAACCCAGCCATTCACCTGATCTAAAACAAAATGTAGTTCATCAGAAAAGGTAACCTGCTTTCATTGCTCCATGGTCCAGTTCTGACGCTTAAATAACTAAAACTAAGAGCTGTCACTGGGAAAGGACTCTTTTAAAAAGGTACTTGTAGGCTACCATTTAGGTAGTAATATGCATGTTCAAGGTGCTAATGCACCCTTTAGGGGCTGTGCCTTTTAGTATCTGAAAAATAAAAATGTATATATTTTACACATTTTATTTTTCTTCTGCTATTGTAAGTTTAATGGTGTTTAAACTAGGCCTAAGTTTGTTTTGGTCTGAGATGCGGAGCTCCCGTGCGACATCTAGTGGTTAAAATCCGTATAAAGCACCTTTAAGTTTGATTTAATAAAACAGTTAAAGTGCATGATGAATGACAAACTCAATAGGATCTAATGACCATGACAGGAAAAAAAAAAAAAAAAACACGTGACAAAACACGACATTTAAGACATGTGCACTAGCTGTGACATCTAGTGACAACAACTGGCAGGATTTTTGTGCTGCTAATTGGCATTTTGCAGAAGAGCAAGAACTTCTTGCTATCGTGGTGAGTAGATATTTCATAACCAAACATAATATCACTTGAAAATACTGTTTTACACATAATATTGAATTAATGTTTATTTATAATGAAGCTAAAATTGTGAGTTGGCTGACATAGCATTAGATATACTCTTGAGAATTACGGAAGCCATAATGAATTGACGGCCTGTCCACTAATCTTTAACATTTTTTACAGTAAACAGTATACTTTTTTAGGGAACTATGGTAGTCAACATTTGAAGTGGATCAAAACCCATCCTCAAAGTTGTCCTAAAACTAAAACAATACCCGTTCTTGTCTTAGGACAACTTCGATGAACTTTTTTTGATCAGCTTCAGACTACTATATAACAAAAAATAACAAAATATAATAATGTTAAAATGTGCAATGTGTGTAAAATTAATTTAATTCTACAACACAAATTCTGCAAAAAAATGAAGAGGTGTAAATAATTTCTCAAATGACTACATACCCCTCTTTTTTCCATCTCTTCCCATCATGCCATGCTAAGTTAGGCTAACCACCTTCATGTTTGAACAGGCAAACTTTTAACATATTCAACTGATGCTGCCAGATGGAGAGATAGAAAAATTCATCAAAAGATGACTGTAGCTCACTTCAGACCAAGATGGGGGAAGAAAAGAGCGGGCCCAAAAGGAAACCAATTCTACCTAAGCTCCAGATGTTAACATTTAACAGAGTTATCAATCATGTTATCAGTCTGAGATTATCTCATTAACATATGTGTCATTGTCTGTTCCCCTTTTATTCTCTTTCTGTCAATCTGTCCCTCTTTTAGGATATGCTTACTTGGAGAGTCTCCTGCAGTTTCCTTTTTTTTTTTTATGTTTCAAATATGTTTAAAATAAATTGTCATATCACTCATGTTTTTGTTGTATCATTTTTACTTGGGGAGAAAAAAGCACATATGGATGTTATGGGGTAGGCATGGGGTGATTCATGGCTTAGTAGGTGGGTATGCTATGAAAAAAAAACAGGGTGTAAGGGCCAAACCCTTAATCTTTGTAAGGTTGATTTATTTATTTGACATGGATTAGTACATAAGCTTAACAATGACAAGGACTTTTTAATGACATTTTTAGGTAATGTTATTTTTTAGAAAAATTAATTATTCAAAGCTCTGTTTTTATAAAATAATACTGGTTTAATACAAATATTTTAGATGTTGTACTGAACACACAAAATGTTTTTAATTCTGTTTAAGAGGAGTAAGCACAAGTATATTATTTAATTTAGCAAACAAGACTTGGGCCAGTGTATATGGGTCGATTCTGGGGCGTCATTCATCCCGCATCCACCCTGAGTCTACCAACCGCAACCGAGTTATTTCTTCGGGCCTGCCAGATCTGGGCCATTTTCGGAAAGAACCGTTTTGGCTACCTGGGTACACATATAGTACTTTTGAGGTTCTTCGATGACTTCAGGTTTATTAATATTCTTGTGAATTCCGGTTTCACTTCTGCAAAGACAAAAAAAGAAGATGAAGAGAAGCAATGACTGTGAATGTGTTGATATAAAATGATTTCAGGAAGATTAAGGAAGGAAATTTTACAGATAAACGGTTAAATACTTACTTAAACGTTTTCTCAGTGACAGTGACTGTGCCTGTGGACAAAAGTGGAAAAATAACAATGAAAACTCAGTTGTGTTATATTCCGTGTGGTACCAAAATATTTTGTGTTATATTTCATATGTAGTACCAATATATTTCTGAATTGTTGGAATAATTGTACTTGGTTCTGCCTCGATTACAGTAAGTTGAACAGGATTCAGTGCCTCTCCAGCAGAGCAGAAGTACCAGCCAGAATCAGTCAGTCTCAGTCCAGTCATCAGCACAGTGAAGGTTCTTCTCCAATCATCTACACTGATCTGGACTGATGAATTCTGGGATGTTTCAGTCCTCCCCACTGTGTAACAGCTCTGATCTTTATATCTGCACCACTGTTTGAATTTATTCTGATATCCAGAACTGTAGAGACACTCAACACTGATATCACCACCTTCATGTCCAGATACACTGCTGCTCACCACAAACACATCAGGAACTAAAGAAACAAACATTTGAGGTTATAAAATACATACATGTGTCAGTCTCAGTGTCAGAGAATTTGACTTTAGAGTGAGATGAAAACAACTGTAAAATGTCTTACCAGATTGAATACTGAGATAAGCTTTATATATTGTATTTATCGGTGGTTGTTCTCCAGTCTCCACAACACAATTATAATGTCCTGTCTGTTTGATCTGCAGGTTTCTCAAAGTCACAGTAAAGAGACTCTGATCAGGATGATCAATTACTGACAGATTCTCATCTGTTGTGTTTGCGTATGTTTTGGATTGATCAATTTCTGAGGTCCAGTATTTCTTCTGCTGTGTGTATTTCTTGTCATAATGGCATGGGATGGTGACAGATACTCCACTATAAAAAGTTAATATATATTGTGACCAACTGCTGTAACATTCAACACCTAAACAAACAACACACAAACAGTTATGTCTAACAATAAGTCACTTTTACATTTTCTCTATCTTCACATGAAACACATTAACACCATGAACAGCTGAGAATAAAATCTATCATTATGAAAAGCTAAACAGGATCTATCAGAAATGAACACAGCAATACATGTACTGTACTCTCACCTAAAATGAGCCAAAACCCGATTAAAATGTCGAATGTGTTTGTCTTCGCATATGCGATCATTGTGTTTCTCTTCCTGTATGTTAAGCAGTTCTTGAGTATCTTGAATTCCCCTCATATAACACTTCAACCAGATAAAAGCTGTCACTAGGACAGGACCCTTTTAAAAAGTACTTATATTTAGGAACATTTAGGAACTGTTATGTATAATTTTATGTATACTTTATGTGCACTTTATGTATAATATGTTACCTTCAAGGTATTAATATGCATTCTTTAGGAATAAATAGAGTACAAATATTTACTTTTGAAAGGATAGCCTACTGTTCCTGTGATAGCTTTTGTCCTTTTTTTTTTTTTGAGAGTGTGTTAACACATTTATTTGCATTTATTTTCTTTTAGATATAAAAATGTTCTCACAAAACATGTTTCTCACAAAATGTTTTTGTTTTTGAACTCACAGCAATCATAAAATAAAGTATTAAATTACGGTCTGCGATTTTTTGGAGATCATCTCTTTCATCTCTGATTCATTTTAAAATGGTAATACTGTCATATAAAAAACTAATTAGAAGTTCAGTTACGTGACACATTTTTCCTACAGGTCAAGAATCAGTATTGCAATCTTGTGGTTACTGAAACTGCTAATGAGGCTGTGAAAAAGTTTCTTATGCTTATGCAATGTGATATTAATACATGTACCTTTTTATTCAAGTCTTACACAGCAGGACACCATCGACATAAACTGATCATCATTGTAAATTAATATATAACCTACTGCTTTTTGATTTTGCTATGTCTTTAAAAAGTAAAATCAATAAAATACACAAAGAAACAGCAGTCACCACATATGAACTAAGAGCGAAGCAGTTTATAAAAACTAGAATGTATTTTCTGTCTTACCTGCGGTGTAAAGTAAAACACCAAAGAGAATCAGAGGACGAGCCATGTGACGCTCAGAGTGAGTAAAGATCTGAAGTGAACATTTCATTTCCTGACTCTGAGAATAATCATACAAGCCGCTCCTCCTCCTGCTATTTTTGTAATGATGTAAATAAAAATTGATGACAGCAGTGATGCCACCCTGTCATATGTTGCCTGTCTTTTCTGTGCTTCTTGTTTTAAACTGTTTGTAGCTTTGCTTTCTTCCTGTTTTGTGTTTCCCCTCATTTGTCTCATTTGATTTGTTTGTCAAAGATGACCTACAGTAAAACTCTAGAAACACTGCTTTCTAAATATGAGGTGTCATAAAAATGTACAAAACAATCAATCTGTAAGGTTAGTGACTGTTAACGTCTCATGAAAATGGAAAGGGATATTTTACACATATTAATATACACTGATCAAGCATTAAAACACTAACATTAAAATCACCTGACTAATGCACCCTTTTGGGCTGTAGCCTACCTTTTAGTACACGAGATATAATAATTTGTATATTTTACAAATCCAATTTTTCTTCTGCTATCGTATGTTTTATGGTGTTTAAAATTAAAATAGGCGTAATAATCTGTTTTACTTCTATCTGGATGTTACTAGCTAAGTTTAACACGACCAGGATGGCGAAGGTGTGGCCGAAGATCACGTTTGTTTTGGTCTGAGATGCGGAGCTCCCGTGCGACATCTAGTGGTTCAAAGCCGTACAAAGCACCTGTAAATTTGATTGAATAAAACACGTGACAAAACACAAGAAAACTCCAAACTGATTTAATAGGAATTAGAAAAACCTGCAATTTGGATTAAGTAAAAATCTACTAAAGATAGACATTTAGCAAACACAGACATCTAATAGTTTACATACACAGATTCCTTTAGGTCTAGTCTGTTGAATAAGCATAAAGCAAATAAATATTCCACAAATACACTGAAAGTGATTTCTACAGTGAGGAATTAAACTTAAATGATATACTTACATAGAAATGATAACTGTACATACTTAAAAAAACATTCTTATTTTCGCAGGAGAGGTTTTTAATATGCAGTAAAACAGCAGTGCAGGCTAGTTATGAACTATGAACTTCATTTACAATAATCCTTTACATTTTCACTCTCACATTGGTTCATATGGGTTCTTTTGAAAATAAAATATTAGATCAAGGTTCACAACCAATGTGCAAATAAAAACAAGCAACAAGAAAAAGATAAAAGTACTGCTAAAAGACAGCCCCATTTTCTCAAGAGAGGTCTAGGCTAGTTATGAACTATGTATATGCAAACTATCATTTACAATATTCTTTTAAAATTTCAATAGTCTTGACTCTCACATCTGTTCATATAGGTCTTTTTTGAAAACAATATATATATATATATATATTTATTTTTTCATGTAAAATATTAGGTTCAGCAATATTACTGTTGCTGTCTGCGTGGAGCCACAGTGCTGTATATAATGCTGTATACTGCTCCACCTGCTGGAGGCTTCACTGCTTTACTCCCAGAAACATGAACAATTGTACTGTAGGTTATGTCCTTGTTGGGATCCTGTGGAGAAAGGATTATTATGATCAAATCCCATAGCATACTAATGTGTCATATTTTTTAAACATGATAGTTAAGTTAAAGGGATAGTTCACCCATAAATAAAATTCTGTCATCATTTCCTCAACCTCAAATTGTTCTAATCCTGCCTAACTGAAAAAAAAAAAATATATATTTTAAAGAATGTTGATAACGAAATAGTTGCTTGTCTTCATTGACTTCCAAATGTTACATATGTTTGGTTACCAACATTCGTCAAAATATCTTCTTCTGTGCTCAACAAAAGAAGGAAATTCATACAGGTTTGGAACAATCTGAGGTTTAGTAAACAATGACTGAATTTTAAATTTTGGGTAAACTATCATTTTTGATGTCTGGTCTACTCACATTTGGGTTTTCATCATTTATATTGCTGTATATCACGGGATCTTCAGGTTTAGAGTAGATCTGGATTTCAAACAACAACATTAAGAAACAATCAAGAAAAGTGCTACATTCATGTCAGAAATATATAAATAAGTTCTCAAATCCAATTAGAATACTGTCAGAAAAAAAGGTACAGTTCTGTCACTGGAGTGGTACAAAAGTGAAAAGATACAAATATGTGCTTTCAAAGTAATAAAATGTTCCTTTAACGTACTATTCGGTACCATTTAGAGGTAGGTTAGGTACAAAGACGTACTTTTTAACTTTTGTACCTTAGGGTACCGCCCCAGTGACAGAAATGTACCTTTTTTTCTGAGAGTGCAAGTTTGTTGGAAGGTGAGGTCTGTGTAAAAATGAACATACTATCATTCTTTTAATGAATTGTTCAAAAAGGGTTCTAAGCAATTATTGGTTTGAATCAGTCTGATGACTCCTTCACTGAATGATTTCCTTTACAGCAGCTAATGAACACATGACTTTACTGAACACTTGTTCCATGGCCAAATCCAATGTAAAGATATAAGAAAGAAGGCTGGATCAAAAACAACAAACACATTTTCTTTTCTCATATTTTAGTCTATAACAATCTTAAGATTGATTTCACCTCTCTAGGTGGGTCCTAGCATAAAGACGTTTGATAACCCATGTGTTATCCAGAAGAGGGAGACAAAGAGAGTGTTGTATACTTAATATAAAAATAAACTGATGCCATCATACCAACATTTTCACCACTTCCTTCTTATAAAGTAAAGGACTTACTGGGTCAGTGGTTGTGCTGCCGTTTCTCCCTCTAATTTGGTGTTTATCTTGCTCTTCATTTTAAAAGAGAGAAACAAAAATACCTGACATTAACTGAATAAATATAGAATCTAAACAGAATGTCAAAACAGCAGGGCATGAAATAGAAATGTAGTGCAGCTCAAACTGACTGTTTTTTTCGCTCCATCTCCAGGTAAAAACACCAACCAGCATCAACAGCAGCAGAAGTGTTGTTAAAGCTGAAATCCACACAGTCTGTAGATTATTTCTATGGGAAATAAGGAAACATTTTAAAAATATTTTCATTCCAAGAACACCAAAGATAAATTTCATTTTAACTTAATTCCTTTAAAATTAAACCTTATTCTTGTAAAGTCTATTAACCTATTTCAATCTAAAAGTTCTGTAAATCATTTATGGCCCATTTATTTTACTTTAAACAATACACATATAGTACTTTTGAGGTTCTTCGAAGACTTCAGCTTTACTAATATTCTTGTGAATTCCGGTTTCACTTCTGCAAAGAAAAAAAGAAGATAAAGAGAAGCAATGACTGTGACTGTGTTGATATAAAATGATTTCATGAAGATTAAGGAAGGCCATTTTATAGAGAAATTATTAAATACTAACACTTTTTCAATGACAGTGCCTGTGGACAAAAGCAGAAAAATAACAAAGAAATTTCAGTTGTATTTTATTTCATATGTAGTAGCAAAATATTTATGAATTATTGAAAAACAATGTACCTGGTTCTGCCTCAGTTACAGTGAGATGAACAGTATTCAGTGCCTCTCCAGCAGAGCAGAAGTACCAGCCAGAATCATTCAGTCTCAGTCCAGTCATCAGCACAGTGAAGGATCTTCTCCCATCATCATCACTGATCTGGACTGATGAATTCTGGGATGTGTCAGTCCTCCCCACTGTGTAACAGCTCTGATCTTTATATCTGCACCACTGTTTGAGTTTCTTCTGATATCCAGAACTGTAGAGACACTGAACTCTAATATCACCACCTTCATGTCCAGATACACTGCTGTTCATCAGAGACACATCAGGAGCTGAACGCACACACCAGTCATTTGAGATTATAAAATACATGAAGAATGAGAGAGAGAGTTTAAAATGAAGAGAATTGAACATGAATATGAATATGATTAAAACAACTATAAAATGTCTTACCAGATTGAATACTGAGATAGGTTTTATATATTGTATTTATCGGTGGTTGTTCTCCAGTCTCCACAACACAATTATAATGTCCAGTCTGTTTGATCTGCAGGTTTCTCAAAGTCACAGTAAAGAGACTCTGATCAGGATGATCAATTACTGACAGATTCTGCTCTGTTGTGTTTGCGCATGTATTTTTTTTATCAATTTCTGAGGTCCAGTATTTCTTCTGCTGTGTGTATTTCTTATCATAATGGCATGGGATGGTGACAGATCCACCAGTATAACTAGTTAATGTATATTTTGACCAACTGCTGTTGCATTCAACACCTAAACAAACAACACACAAACAATTATGTCTAAAAATAAGTCATTTTTTTCTATCTTAGCATTAAAACATTAAAAACAACATTAACAACCTTTCATTATAAAATGCTAAACAGTATCTATTAGAAATGAACTGCAATACATGTACTCTACTCTCACCTAAAATGAGCATATTCAGTCATTGTGTTTCTCTTCCTGTATTTTAAGCAGTTCTTGAGTATCTTGACTCATCTCTGATTCATTTAAAATGGTAATGCTGTCATTTTAAAAAATAATTACAAGTTCATTTACTGGACATATTTTTCCCACAGGTCAAGAATCAGTATTGCAATCTTGTGATTGCTGAAACTGCTACTGAGGCTGTTAAAAAGTTTCTTATGCTCATATAATGTGAAATTAATACATTTTCCTTTGTATTCAAGTCTTACACAGCAGGACACCAACGATATAAACTGATCAGCATTGCAAATTAATATATATTTAACATATTGCTTTTTGACTTTGCTATGTCTTTAAACAGTAAAATCAATAAAATACACAAAGCAACAGCAGCTTCCACACATGAACTAAGAGTGAAGCAGTTTCTAAAAACTGATGTAAAATTTTCTTTTGAGGGTAGTATTTTCAATGTATTTTCTGTCTTACCTGCGGTGTAAAGTAAAACACCAAAGAGAATCAGAGGACGAGCCATGTGACGCTCAGAGTGAGTAAAAGACCTGAAGTGAACATTTCATTTCCTGACTCTGAGAATAATCATACAAGCCGCTCCTCCTCCTGCTATTTCTGTAATGATGTAATAAAAACTGATGAGAGCAGAGATGTTCTGTTCTGTGCTGCTCTTATTTTAAACTTTTAGTTTGTAGCTTTGCTTTCTTCCTGTTTTGTGTTTCCCCTCATTTGTCTTTGATTTGTTTGTCTCAGATGACCTACAGTAAAACTCTAGAAACACTGCTTGCTAAATATGAGGTGTCATAAAAATGTACAAAACAATCAATCTATAAAATGAGATATTTTACACATATAATTATACACAGACCAGCATTAAAGCATTAACATTAAAACTATGTGACTAATGCACCCTTTTGGGCTGTGCCTTTTATTACCCAAGATATAAAAATATATATATTTTACAAATCCTATTTTTATTCTGCTATTGTAAGTTTTATGGTGTTTAAAATTAAAATAGGCCTAATATCTGTTTTACTTCTATCTGGATGTTACTGGCTAAGTTTAACAAGACTAGGATGGCGAAGGTGTGGCCGAAGATCACGTTTGTTTTGGTCTGAGATGCGGAGCTCCTGTGCCACATCTAGTGGTTCAAATCCGTACAAGTTTGATTTAATCTTTGACAAACTCAGCAGAGTATCACCAAGACATAAAAAGACAAAATAAATAAATAAATAAATAAATAAATAAATATTTTTTTAAACACGTGACAAAACACTAGAAAACTCAAACTGATTTAATAGGAATTAGAAAAATCTGCAATTTGGATTAAGTAAAAATGCATTACAGACATTAGTCATTTAACAAACACCAACATCTAATAGTTTACATACACAGATCCTTTAAATGTAATCTGTTAAATAAGCATAAAGCAAACAAATATTCCACAAATACACTGAAAGTGATTTCTACAGTGAAGAAATGAAACAGAGATACTTCAATAGAAATTATAACTGTACATACTGTTAAAAACAATATTTTAATAGTTATGAACTATAAACTAGGGCTAATAATCCTTTCAATTTTGACCCTTACATTGGTTCATATCCTTTTGAAAATAAAATATTAGATCAAAAGTTCACAATGTTAAATAAAATGCAACTAAAACATTCAACAGGAAAAAGTCAACTGCATGAGTCGATTCAGTGTTTGTGTATTTGTTAAAAAATCTACCAAAAGATTTGTGATGACAGTTCTCTATTGCTAATTTTGTTTTTCTTTGTCAGCAGGTTCTGTTTCTGTGTTTTTCTCACTGTTGCTGTCAGTGTGGAGCCACAGTGCTGTATATTGTTCCACCTGCTGGAGGATTCTGGAAGTGTGAGATCGTTTTAAATTTACTGCCAGCAGTACCATAAACACATGATATAAAATAGCTAAAATTGACTTATAACTTACTGCTTCACTCCCAGGCACATAATCAATAGTACTGTATGTGGTTATGTCCTTGCTGGAATCCTGTTGAGAAAGGGATTGTAATTATACAGGGTATATTCTTGTCTGAATTTTTAGCACATCAGTGCATATCTGGTCTACTTACATTTGGGTTTTCATCATTTATAGTGCTGTATATCACCGGATCTTCAGGTTTAGACCTGCATTTCACACACAAAATATCAAGATATCAACATTTAATAAACTACAGGTTTCAGGGCCAAACCAATGCATTTTGTTTTCTCATATTTTGCTCTACAAAGTTGTTGATTGGTTTTGATGATGATGCCCTCTTTAGGTGGATTCCAGCTTTTTCTAACCCCTGTGTTCACCAGAAGAGGGAGACAAAGTGAGTGCTGTATATTTCTCAATTGCTTTGCCTTGATTCTTGAATATGATTTTTTTTTTTCTCCTCAAAACAATACTTAAAGATTGTTTCTGAATTAGTTTCTTGGCAGATGCCAGATTTGAAATTCTTTTTCATTAAAGCAGACTGCACTCGTTGTGGCACATATGTGCAAAAGAGTACTACAATTTGCACAATAACTAAATGCACTTTGCTTGCTTGATTCTCAGTAAAATTGTCATTCACCTCACAGGTTTTAAACATCCTTTCATTGTGTGAGCAATCACATACAAACTGATCCATTCGATTATCAGAATATGTCACACATGCATGTATATTTAATATATTCTATGATATGGAATGTGTATTATGTCTGCTGAAACTGGCAAAAGACTCTGCCATAATGCCATAATAACCCAGTCTGACAAAATCAAACAGTTGGTTTTGGAACAATGTTAAGCCTGTTTCAGAAAAGAGTCAAAGCAATGGAGAAAAACTGTAAAAATACACTGATATTGTCATACAAATATTTTCATAACTACATTCTCATAAATTAAAGGACTTACTGTGTCAGTGGTGCTGCTGTTTCTCTTTCTGACTTGGTGTTTGTTTTGCTCTTCAATTAAAAAAAGAATAATCAATAATATATTAACAGACGTTATTTACTGCATATAGAATCTGTGCTGTTGAAATAAATTATAAAATGGCATGGAATTTTCAACAAATAAACATAGAGGTCAAACTGACTGGGTCTCTGTCTCCATCTCCAGGTGAAAACCCCTACCAGAATCAATAACAGCAGAAGCACAGCTGAAACTGGAAGCCACACAGACAGGAGTTCATTATTTCTGTGGGAAATAAAGAAAAATTTTAAAATCCTTTCATTCAAAGAGTTTCACATATGATGTGGGACTAATTTAGCTGGATCAAAAGGCACCAGAAAATAAGTCATATCTGAAATAAATATTCACCACAATTTAAATTAATTCTGTGTAAGTATGTCAGCCTAATAGTCGTAGAATTAGTTTAAGCTTTATCTTATTTTAAGCAATACAGATGTAGTACTATGTGGTTTGTCATTGACTTCAGGTGAATTATTCTTCTCGTAAAGTCCTGTTTCACTTCTGCAAAGATAAAAAAAAAAAAAAAAAAACAGAAAAGAAAAATCACCATGGCAATGAGAAAATTATTGTTAGAGTAAAATGCAAAAGAAACTGAGGAACTAGAGCATGATAACAAAACAGACAAATAATTCTAGAAAGATAATTCTGAGAAACTTCAGTGAGAAATGTTTAAATATACTGACTTGTCTTTCTCTTTTTTTGGCTTTGCCTCGGTTACAGTGAGATGAACAGGATTCAGTGCCTCTCCTACAGAACAGCAGTACCAGCCAGAATCAGTCAGTCTCAGTCCAGTCATCAGCACAGTGAAGGATCTTCTCCCATCATCAATGATCTGGACTGATGGATTCTGGGATGTGTCAGTCCTCCCCACTGTGTGACATTTCTTATCTTTATATTTGCACCACATTTTGAGTTTATGATCTCCAGAACTGTAGAGACACTGAACACTGATATCACCACCTTCATGTCCAGATACACTGCTGTTCACCACAGACACATCAGGAGCTGAACACACAAACAGGAACTCGTCATTTGAGATGATAAAACACACGCGTGAATCAGAGAATTTGACATTAGAATGTGATTAAAATAATTACATAATCTCATACCAGACTGAACCTTGAGAGTAAGTTTATATGTTGATTTTCCTTGAATCTTCTCGCCACAATAATAATCTCCAGTCTGATTGTTCTGCAGGTTTCTCATAGTCACAGTAAAAAGACTCTGATCAGGGTGATCAATTACTGACAGATTCTCATTTGTTGTGTTTGTGTATGTTGTAGATTTATCAGTTTTTGAGAACCAGTATTTTTTCTGTGGTGGGTTTTTCCCATTGTAATGACATGGAATGGTGACAGATCCTCCAGTCTGAATAGTTAATACATGATTTGACCCACCGAAGATGCATTCAACACCTTAGCAAACAATACACACTGTAATTACATCCAGGATTAACAATAAGTCACTTTATTTTTTTCAGTCTTCACATAAAACACAATTAAAGCAACACAAACAGCTACACATAAACTGTGCCATTAGAAAATAATGAAGAGGATTGATTTCAAATTAAAACACAGCACAAAACTCACCCAAAATGAGCCAAAACCCAATTGAAATGTAGAATATTTTTGTCTTTGCGTATGCGGCCATTGAGAAAGTTTCTCTTCCTGTTGAGTTCTTTCTCTGTGCTTGTCGTAACTTCTGTACTTCCCTTTTCACCCTCACCCCCACTTAAACGTCTTGCATCACCTGGTTAAGAGCTGAGAATTCACTCTAGAGCAGGGTTTCTCAGCTCTGGCCCTCAAAGTCCACTTTCCTGAGTTTAGTTTAGCCCTAATCAAACACATGTGAACAAGCTAATCAAGTTCTTCAGGATTACTAGACAATTACAGGCAGGTGAGTTTGGAGATGAACCCTGCAAGAAAGTGGACCTCAAGGGCCAAAGCTGAACAACCCTGCTCTAATTTTCAAACAAATGTTTTGGTCACAGTCTCACTACTATTTACACCTTTGTTTAACTAGTAGGGGGGTTTGGGGGGCAAGTGTAACATACTAAATTTTATCAGTCACAACTATTGAGATGATGATGTGCAGTGGTGGAAATGGCCAAAATTCACTGGGGGGACTCTAGATGTTAGATGTCCTTTAAAATGAATTTATTGAATTAATTCTGGAATATACCTGTAATATGCAGATGTACTTCAGAAATGTACCTCACAACAATGTACTGTAAAACTTCAATTATTTATTTTGTTTTCACAGTAAAGCCAACCAGCGTATATTTAAAAAAACTGACGCACATACATTTTTAGTTGCATATGTTAAGCACTGTTTAATACTGAAACTGTAAAACAGATTTGTTATTAATTTACAATTATTGACTTTCACTTTCTCATAACTTCATTCAGAAGGTGCAGAAGTAACACGTCTTGTTATGAACTCACAGCCTTGGGTGTTTTTTTTTTTCACAGTGCTGTAGATCACTTCACCTTCTGAATTCACAGATGTTGAAGGCTGTGAATAAACAACATCAGCTCTGAGAATCTCATTTCTGCATCACAAGTGTTAGTATGTCATTTCAGTGCTACACGTCACATAACAGAAATGCAATAGTTATCATTCCCGAATCCCATCCGAAACTGTTGTGACAGTGATCACTTGTGCAAAAAATCTCAATGGAGAACATCCAGAGGAAACACTTACTGCTTTATGAAAGGTAATCACAGAACTGTAAATCACTGAACCCTCATCCACTGAGGCAGAAGACTGTGAATAAATACAACTGACAATCATTTATTTGCAATCAGCATCTCAGTAAATGTCTACAGAACATATAGACAGATGACTTACAGTAGCATCTGCTGGACTGTTGGATGTCATTTGGTTTTCAAAGGGCATCTGTATCAGACACAAGTGGTACTGTTAGCTCATGAGCTTAGATAAATGTGTTTATTTCTGAAGATTGCTCAAATGCTTTGATGTGTTAATTACATTCTAAAATACTTACTGCATTTCCGGTGCTGTTGAGATGTTCTTCTTCTCTATTTTGACTCCTCTCTGTCAGAGTGAGATATGAAGATTAAATCTCATAATATTTTACATGTGCACTCTAAAGAACCTTTGACATCGATAGAATCTTTCCATTCCACAAAAGTTATTTTTAGAATGTTCTAAAGATTTTTAAAATGTTCTTTACCCTAAGGGGGAAAAAAAGGTAAATAAGAACTGTTCACTGCACGAGAGGTTATTTGGTGAACCAAAATTTTAGTTGTGAAATGAGACACATAAATAGAATAAAATACTATTTATTTTATACGGCCCTCTAGAAAGCTTGATTCTGATTGGTCAGTGTAATCATTCTGTGGTCAAATGTGTTTGCATCAAGACCATCAACTCATATTTTACCGTTTCTGTCTCTGGAGAGCGATTTCCTATAGTTCTGCTAGTTGGATACCTTTTAAGTCACTTTATTATCTTTTTCTTACATACTATAATGACATAATTCTAACTCAAATCTATATATGTTTTGTCAATGTTCATTTATTGATTTATTTGTTAAGTATCTGTAAATGAAGCATATTAATTCCATGCAAATGTCAAT
This sequence comes from Labeo catla, assembly GCA_012976165.1. Lineage (NCBI taxonomy): Eukaryota > Metazoa > Chordata > Actinopteri > Cypriniformes > Cyprinidae > Labeo > Labeo catla. The sequence goes on from VONZ01002099.1 coordinate 29,833, forward strand.
CTTACCATAAAAAGCCAAAAGGCTTTTACTATAATGATAGCACAGATGTCAACATTTCATGGTTTAAATATCCATGTGAGGTCTTTCTTAAAGTTTTAAAGCATATTTTTATTTATTGTATTTTATTAGTGTGGTAAGTGCTATTTTCAGGCTTGTTCTGTGAAGAGCCATCCCTTCTCTATTTGTTGGATATTATTGCGTCTGGTTTGTGCATAGTTTGTGCATAGACTGATATTTTGGTAATATTTAGACTCTATCAACAATGGTTTATTACAATATAAACAGAGGGCTCGGTATATTGGTAACACATACATTCTCTAAGCTTTTATATGTCACATCCATAACGCTGGATTTTCCCTATAATGCAATTTCAGTCATCTAGAAAACTCACTCTGCTTCTTTCTCAGTCTCCAAGTTACTATGGCAACAAGAGTAACAAGCAGTAACAGCACAAGCATCACTAGAAAACACACGGCCAGAATCACATCATGCCTGTAAGTGATGAAGAGACATTTGTATTTATCATACACAACTATTCTCACTTTTAATGCATAGCAAGTTTATCTTGTTAAGTCTGATTTAGAGATATAATTTCAAGCAAATTCACAGTCTCTGAGGCTGTTATTAGAGATGGGTGGGTTTCATCTCTGCAGTTAAAAATAACATTACTATGGTGACATGGAACAGTTTAGTAATACAGTTATTATGAATGACTGAACAATGTTCATACTTACATGTGTGTCTCAGGTCTTGATTCAGTAGTTATAGCTGCCAGAAACAGAAACAAAGAAACAGATTTCTTAATTAGAAAATAATGTTATTATTAATGAAAGAATCTGTTTGTTATGCAAGACCATTTCCAAGAAAAAAACACCCTATGGTGATCAATCATGATATAAAAAGTCAAAAATTTGTATGTAATAGCTATGACTCAATATTTTAAGTTTTGACTTTTATCCAAATAATTTAGTTAAGGTGTTCCTTACTGTTTATTATTTTATTCATACTTATAGTATTGCTGTTGGCTGATGACTGCGTTGTGTGCCTGCAAAACAATGGAAAAAAATGGAAAATAATAACATTTTACTACTAATAATTTTAATGTTAAAGCACAGCCAGCACAAAATCAGACATTAGCACCTGTGTTTACTTTGTGATCATTCTGAAGTTAAATACAGATTTAAAATCATCACAAGAAATAATTTAATAGCTATTGTAGTGTTTTTGAAATCAAATCTTTGCATAGCTATGACAGGAAACACTGGCATCTGACAATACCAAGGAAAAAAAACTTAATAAAGCATATACATAAACCCAAATAGGAAATAAACTCCTGAAACATTGGTGTCTCATATACAACAAGAACAACTGTCATTCACTCACATATATGTATGGAGATCACATAAATTTTGAGTGTCCATAAAATGAAGTTTTTCAACAATCTATCAGCATATAAAATGGAACTTTTGTCCTTTTTTACAACCCTTTGTTGTCTAGGGGTCAGATCAAAATGTATGGCTACAAAAGTATTTGGATGCGATTGTTTTTCTGAAAGGTCAAGTGTGTTTACACCTACATGTCTGTCTTAGAGCCAGATGGTGTAGCTGCTGGAATAGTTGTAGGTGCTTGAAAAGAGAGAAGGAAATTAGGTTCGTTTTAGTGCACTGAGAGTGACATCATTTTAATGGATGAATTGGTTTGTGATCTTACCTTGTTTGGGTTTAGTGACTGTGAGTTGAACAGGAGCCTGCCGATCTCCTACAGAACAGCAGTACCAGCCAGAATAATTCAGTCTCATTCCAGTCATCAGCACAGTGAAGGATCTTCTCCCATCATCACTGATCTGGACTGATGAATTCTGGGATGTGTCAGTCCTCCCCTCTTCATAACACCTCTTATCTTTAATTCTGCACCACTGTTTGAGTCTATTCTTATATCCAGAACTGTAGAGACACTGAACACTGATATCACCACCTTCATGTCCAGATAGACTGCTGCTCACCACAGACACATCAGGAGCTGAAACGGTTAAAAAACAATTCTGGAATTGAACGATATGTCCAAGAATGTACATTCTTACATTGATGCACACAGAACATTGTAGCCTACTGAATGATTCTGTCAGCGGCTAAACTGGAAATAGCATAATACTCTTACTGTTTGCTTTTAATATGCAATCCTCAATTCGAACATTATCTTCAATGCTACTGCAAAATCACTTCAACAATGAGATCCAATTCAGTGAAAGTAAATGATTGTTATGGGGCAGTTTTTTAGTGCATTACAGCTTTTCTCAGCCATTTTGGTACATTTCTTGAATCACCATTAACATTTGAAAATACAAACAGCACAACACAATGTGATGTAACCAGCAAAAGCAAGTAATTTGCTCAAGGTCCTTAATTCATCTCTCAAAGGTATTTATGTCAATGAACATATTAGTGGCATCAGAATAACAAGTACTTGTGTCATTGTTCAAACAAGACTTTTTTTGTAAACATGTCTTGGCCTCTTCCACTTCTTTTGCCTCGCTATACCCTTCCACCACACATCCTTACTCCTCTTCTTCTTCCCAGCTGTTTACCCTTTTAGTTTAATTGTCGTTCTTGTAAAAAATGATTCAAGGGACCTGTTACCACAGCTTAAATAAAGTTAACAGCATGTCAATAATTTTATTTGAATAATTTAAACCTTTAAAGTTGCCAACATTATTTTAATGAGTTGACATAATAATGTTGATCATGATTTCAACTTAATATTGTATGTAATGCAAACTCATATTTCTGCGCTAATTGAATTTATTTTAAAATTAAGTTATAGTAGCTCAACTAAATGGTCTTGCTAATTTTGGAATTTGGGTAGTGGATTTCTAGTTCCCAGCATGCTTTGCACAAGACTGGATAAGGAGAGTAAATGTTGAGTTTTTTTAGTGAAGGGAAAGACCTAGTATTCAATGCTGTTATGTTTGACATTTGAAAGTGTTTTTGTTATGTTGAAGTTTTTTTGTGGTTACCATAAAGAGTAAACACTACATTGACTCGATGGGTATTGTCTGCGGTAATACCAGTGACAAGTAACATACTTGTTTATAAAATATACATGCTAAATAACATTTATCATGTGCTATGATAACCATGGTTTTGAAACGAAAAAGTTAATAAAAATTGGCCCACAGATCCATCAGTTGGAGCAACTTAATTTATTTTCTTTAATCAACTTCAACCACTAAATTACATTCAGTTAGAAGAATCAACGTGTTTATGTTGCAAATTAGATTAAATTAGATTAGATTAGATGTCACAAAAACATTTTTTAGGAGTGTATTGTCAAAAAAAACCTTGTAATTTATAACATTACTTATAGCTGCATTATTTTATTTAAGTAAAATGCATAAATATGTTTCTCAGAAAAAAGATTCAGTTTGGAAAGATATTCTTACCTGATTGTACCATCAGATACAAATAATAACCGTCGTCTGGGCCACCGATCTCCACAGCACACCAGTAATATCCAGAGTCTGAGGTCTGCAGATTCTTCCACTGCATTGTAAAGATACTCTGGTTTGGATAATCAGTGAGGGAATATTTTCCTGTCTCATTTGCATATTTCAGTATTTCGCAAGAGACCCAATACATCCCCTTACACCAGTATTTATGGTTTTCTGTATGTTTTTTATCATATAGACATGGAATAATGCCAGGTGATCCAGATTTCACTCCTATATTCATTTTCTCAATTCCAGCACCATCTGTAGACAAGATTAAGTGTAGGAAAAACATGTAAACATGCATAAACTGCACATTATGGAAAAATAACTACCCAGCTAACAATTTTACCTTATAAAAACGTTCCTATAAAAAGTTCAAATTAAGTTAGGAAAACATTCTCAGAACGTTCAAAACGTCCAGTTTTTTAAATGTTGTAGTAACGTTCTTGTTTGGTTTTAAGAATGTTATTTAAAATGTTTTTAGAATGTTTCGGTCTCTTGTTATATTAATGTTTTAAGAACGTTATTTAAGACGTTATTAGAATGTTCCATTCCCCATTATGTTAATGTTCTAAGAATGTTTCCCTAACATTCCCAGTAAGGTATAAAAATGTTATTGCTGAAGGTTCTTAGAATGTTCAATATGTCCAGTTTTTTAGCCGTTGAATTAACGTTCTTGTTTGGGTCTAACAACAACATTTAAAATGTTTTTAGAAAGTTTTTTTTTTTATGTAACCATAAAATAATGTTCCCAGAACATTGAAGGGTGATGGTTTTAAAAAAAAAAAAAACTAACAGAGAACATTCCCTAATGGTTATTTAAAGGGAATTTTTTTATAATCTTGTAAAACTGTCTTTCCAATCAAAAGCTACAGATGTTTTGTGTAATGACCTGTACAGAGCCCTGTAATTCATCTACAGATGAAATCATTAAAATACAGAAATCAGATCAATAAAAACATTTTAAATTCTAATATTTGTCAGAGTACGGGGTGTAGGGACGGGCGAGGACTCAACTGTGCAGAGAATGGACTATTAGCACAAAATAGACAAAAGAAACAACTAAAACTGTATGGGAAAAACACTACTGGCAACATGGCAGGCTTGGCAGGACAGGAACTTGCGACATTCAACAATAAACTGCCACAGGAGTTCCAACACAAGGACAATAAATAGGGAGCAAATGAGGCAGGTAATGAGGGAAACACAGGTGGGGCAAATGAACCAACAATCAGGTAACAAGATGGGTGGAGTCAAGACAATAGACATGAGAGCACATGGCCAGCAAAACAAATCACTGACCATGTGAAAAACAAGACAAGAAGACACAACTAATAAGAAAACTCATAAGCTGTGTGCTCACACAAAACATGACATGGAAGCATGCAGTTAGCAAAAAACAAACTGCTTGCTACACAGCACAAGACCAAACATAACATAGCATGAAAACACGTAGCCAAAAACACGAGCTGCGTGCAACAACAACACAAGACAAACAAAGCATGCTACACAAAACACAACAACACACATGGACAAAAGAGCATACAGCCAGAGCAAACTCGAAACCGCACACTCCAAACATTTATTCATATCTGTGAATAAATATCAAATTTTATAAACCATACATTCTGTTAAAGTCATTTTTTATTTGGTGCTGAAGATGTGTAAAATCTGGGAATCCCATAATGGACAGAACTTATGTGTAATTGTTGATTTGCTCAGATTATTTTTATTAATTAAACAATAGATAAAAACAAGCTATGGATTTAATAATACTGATTAGGCATCTTATATTATACACTCTCAGAAAAAAAGATACAGTTCTGTCGCTGGGGCGGTACATATTAGTACCTTACAGGTGCATTTTAGTACATTGAAAGTACATGCGGGTACTTTAAAGTACATATTTGTACCTTTTCACGTTGTACCTTAGGGTACTGCCCCAACGACAGAACTGTACCTTTTTTTTCTGACAGTGTACTGGGTTGTGATTGTGCTGGATGATTACTGATGTACAGCGGAGTGATCAAGTTAGAGTAGAGGTTACGGGAACATTACAATAATGTTCTAAAATACAAAAAATAACTTTCTGGGAATGTTAGAATAACATTCAACAAACTAAAAACTAATGTTCTGGGAACGTTATATTAACATTATGGGAATGTTACAATAACATTCTAAAAAACCGAAAACTAATGTTCTGGGAATGGTAAGAAAACTTTACTGTCTAACAAAAAACAAATGTTCTGTGAATCAAAAATTGTGAACTGGGATACACTTTAAATTCTAGAGTATTTTCTCATTCACTGTTATTGCAAATGTCAGAAAAACTGTTTGAGAATAAAGAAAGTGTCTTCTGACTTTTAAGCACATTGTAAGATTTTCATTTTAATCAAAAAGTTTTTTACTTTCTCTTACTGCAAGAATGTTTTTCGATAACTTTGAGAGAACCTTTAGAGAACGTTAGGAGAAAGTTTTCTGTTAACTGGGTATACTGAAGAATTACTAACCTAAGGAATTCAAATTAAACAATTTTAACAATTTAAGGTTAAAAGAGATCATACACTAGTTTAATAATATAAGAGTATTATAATTGTTTACCTGAGATGTGAAGTAAAATCCCAGAGAGAATCAGAGGGTAAATCATGTCTACAGTGGAGTGCATGTGCAGTGTCTCTGTTTCCTCCTGTTTCAGAGGAAGACCAGAAATATCGCCTTAAACCACATAAGCATTAGCTAGTGAGAAAACGTGCCATTTTGCAGTCAGCAACCTCACACTTAATAGTTTTTAGCCACTTTCTTACTGAACCCACAAACACTGAACAAAATGTCACATTGCAGAAGCATGAAAATGATCAACACATGCCAACTGTTATGTACTGTATGACTGGTAGCTTAAGTTTTAGGTTTTATTATGTGTTCAATCACTTTTCCAACTCGGGGGTTCATAGGGATTGATATAAAATAATTGTGAACATGCAAGTATGACTAACAAAATAACTGATGATTTTACAAGTTACACTTCAAATGATGTCACAACCATTCATAGCAGAGAAATATGGAAACATTATATCAAAGTCTGAGATAAGAAAACATCCCCAGTCTCTTATGCTTCCTCAAAAATATGAGATTAAGTACAATTATTTAAAAGCATTGTGGCTGCACTGTTTCCTGTAACGGTCATGCTAAACTTCTGAGCAAAAAATAAAAGCATCTGCACAGCTGAACCACAACCACAAAAACACACAAGAACTGAAGAAACACTTATTTATTCACATAAAGACATTGACTTCTGCTCCACTTTTTCACCATATTCACCACCGTGGGTGGGGTTCAGGCAACTCCCTGTTCACCACATCAGACCCATCAGGTCAGATCAGATCAATGAAAGACCGTAGGTGGAAAGAAGGAATCCAGTGATGTTTTTTCACACCTATACACAACTGCAATACTATTTATTTATTTCATATTTACTGCATGAAAGAAAAAAGAACACAGTACAAGTAAACAAGTTTAACAATGAAGAAATTAAACAGAGACTAAATACAAAACTATGTACTGCTAAAAGACATTTTCTCAGGAGAGGACTTTTGACTTTTTTGAGAGTAGGTTAGTTATGAACTTATATTTTGAATTTTCAATAGTCTTGACACTCACATCCTTAGGTCCTTTTGAAAATAATATATTAGGTATGTAAAACAGGTATTAAGTAAAAACAATCTTAAAAACACACACACAAAAAGTTGTGATGACAGTCGTCTGCTGTTGGTTTTGTTTCTATTGGTCAGTGTGGAGCAACAGTGCTGTATATCATGCTGTATATTGCTCCACCTGCTGGAGGCTTCACTGCTTCACTCACATGAACATTCATGAGCATTCATTCCAGAAATATTGTATGGAATAAGTCCAATAAATTCAGTGAGCAAGTTTGTTGGTCATAACTTTGTGTTTATATTTCTGACATGACACAGCATAAATCACAGGGTTGCAGGAGCAGCAGGTCTGTGTAAACATGATGCATGATAATGGACAATCTCTGCAGAATAGGATCCATGACAGAGAAGGGGGAAAAAAAAACAAAAAACTTTTTATTAGGAATTAGAAAAATCTGCTCTTTGAATGAAAAGAGCGACACATGAACCCAGCCATTCACCTGATTTAAAAGAGCACTTTTGTTTTGGTGTGAGATGCGGAGCTCCCGTGCGACATCTAGTGGTTGAAACCCGTATATAGCATCTTTAAGTTGGATTGATTTAAAAGAGTTGCATGATAATGGACAATCTCTGCAGAACAGGATCTAATGCCCATTACAGAAAAACACGTAAAAAAACACAAGAAGACTCAAAATGATTTAATAGGAATTAAAAAAATCTGCAATTTGAATAAAAAGAGTGGCGTGTAAAGAAAAAATACGTTACAGACATTAGTCATTTAGCAAACACAGACGTCTAATAGTTTTCATACAAATCAAGTGTAGTCTGTTGAATAAACATAAAGCAAATACAGAATATCATTTTTTTTTTCAAAACTTTTATAATCATCTGATCCTTTAGGCTGATGTATAAAGAAATTTCCTCTAGTTAAATACACACTGATGTTTGTGAGTTTGTTAATACACTGGTGTGTAAGGAAAATTGATAAATCTAGTACATACACAAACACAACAGAAAAGAATCTGTCAGTAATTGATCATCCTGATCAGAGTCTCTTTACTGTGACTTTGAGAAACCTTGGGGAAAACCTGGTAAAACTCAATCAATAACCCCCTTTGCTTTTATATAACAAAACAAAACCTAATAAGCTTGTTATTTTTCTACTTTTGACAGAAATTATGATCACACAAACTGGCACTGAGGAGAAAAGGGTAGTATTTTAATGATCAAGATTCTTTGGTAACATCTAAACTTGAAATGCTTTATTGCTCCATAATATATGTATTCAAGTCTTTATGACTACACCATATGTGAATATTTTATGTGGGTTAAATGTATCCAAATGATGTGACATAGAAACATATTTGGTTGTCATATTTGTCTGTTGATCAGTGTGTGCTTTTATTTCATCTTTCAGACTGCATGTGGAGCGTTTCTGTCTGTCGGAGAACAAATGTGTTGTTTTTTTTTTTCGTTTGTTTGTTTGTTTTGGTTTTTTTGCTAGTAATTAATTTAAATGTCTGAAACATTATTTTTATGTGGTTGAAAACACTGAATCGTTGTGATATAAGCTAAGCGCGTCTATTTGGCTCGGCGATAGACAAGGCGCAAAAGCACGTTGGAATTTAGCAGTTAGTAAGTTTAAATACACCTGTGATTGTCCGCATCGAATGGTTAAAATCAACAAGTTTTGGGGGGTTGGAGTGGGTCTAGAATCTGAGGTGGTACAAATCGGAGCGGTACGTTTCAGGACGTCTCCCAAGCCCCTCCTTGACGCCGGGGCGGCCACGGGCCAAATGCGGCCTGTGGATGAATTTCAAACGGCCCGCATCTTGTCTACTGAAATGTATTATATGTGGTCCGCCAAACATAATTTTTAAAATATGCAGTTTCAGATTTTTGAACAGATGTAGCAGTAAAACGCAGCGATAACAACTTGCGCTGCCATTTCTTTACCGCACAATAATTCCTAAACGCACCAAAAGCGGGAGAGTGCAACTTATGAACAGCGCCGGCGCCGCACGTACAAAATACAAAAACTATGTACTACTATAAGACAATGCCATTTTCTCCGGAGAGGACTTTTGACAGAGTAGTTATGAACTCTGCATTAATTTACAATAATCTTTTGAATTTTCAATAGTCTTGACACATCTGTATAGGTCCTTTTGATAATAATACATTAGGTGTGTAAAATAGGTATTAAGTAAAAACAAGCTGAAAAACAAAAAGTTGTGATGACAGTCGTCTGCTGTTGGTTTTGTTTCTCTAGGTCAGTGTGGAGCAACAGTGCTGTATATCATGCGGTATATTGCTCCACCTGCTGGAGGCTTCACTGCTTCACTCACAGGAACATTCATGAGCATTTATGTCAGAAATATAGTATAAAATAAGTCCAATAAATTCAATAAGCAAGTTTGCTGGTCATAACTTTGTATTTATATTTCTGACATGACGCGGCACAAATCACAGTCTGTGTAAATCGACAGAACAATAATTTATATTTTAAACTGAGTTTTTGTTATGATTATTATTATTATTATTAGTCCCATTATTATGAAGTTTAATGCGACTAGCGGAGGGCGGAGGTGTGGCCGAAGAGCACTTTTGTTTTGGTGTGAGATGCGGAGCTCCCGTGCGACATCTAGTGGTTGAAAACCGTATATAACACCTTTAAGTTGGAGTGATTTAAAAGAGTTGCATGATAATGGACAATCTCTGCAGAATAGGATCTAATGCCCATTACAGAAAAACACGTGAAAAAAACACAAGAAGACTCAAAATGATTTAATAGGAATTAGAAAAATCTGCAATTTGAATAAAAAGAAAAAATACATTACAGACATTAGTCATTTAGCAAACACAGACGTCTAATAGTTTTCATACAGATCTCTTAAGTGTAGTCTGTTGAATAAGCATAAAGCAAATATAGAATACAAATACAGTTTTTTTTCTAAACTTTTATAATCATCTGATCTTTCAGGTTGACATAAAGAAAATTCCTCTAGTTCTGTGACAGACAGAAATACTCCACGTGATCTGAAAGATGAAATAAAAACGCACACTTATCAACAGACAAATATGTTTCTATGTCACATCATGTAGATTTGGATACATTAAACCCACATAAAATATTCACACATTGTGTAGTCACAAAGACTTGAATAAATGTATCATGGATCAATAAGCATTTCAAGTTTAGATGTTACCAAAGAATCTTGATCATTAAAATACTAACATGTTCTCCTCAGTGCCAGTTTGTGTGATCATAATTTCTGTCAAAAGTAGAAAAAAGAACAAGCTCATTAGGTTTTATTTTGTTATATAAAAGCAAAGCCTTCATAGTTTTGGTTATTGATTGAGCTTTACTAGGTTTTGCCTTGGTTACAGTAAGTTGAACAGGATTCAGTGCATCTCCTACAGAGCAGAAGTACCAGTCAGAATCAGTCAGTCTCAGTCCAGTCATCAGCACAGTGAAGGATTGTCTCCCATCATCACTGATCTGGACTGATGAATTCTGGGATGTGTCAGTCCTCCCCACTGTGTAACAGCTCTGATCTTTATATCTGCACCACTGTTTGAGTTTCTTCTTATATAGAGAACTGTAGAGACACTGAACACTGATATCACCACCTTCTTGTCCAGATACACTGCTGCTCACCACAGACACATCAGGAGCTGAAAGGGTTAAAAAACAATTCCGGAACTAAACAATATGATTATGAATGTACATTCTTACACTGATGCACACAGAACATTGTAGCCTACTGAATGATTCTGTCAACTCAAAATAGCATAATACTCTTATTGTCAAAAAACCTTTTACATAATTTCTAACATTACTTATAGCTTCATTATTTTATTTCAGTAAAATTCATAAACATGTTTCTCAGAGAAAAGATTCAGTTTGGAAAGATATTCATACCAGATTGTACTGTCAGATACAAATAATGACCGTCGTCTGGGGTGTTATAGCCACCGATCTCCACAGCACACCAGTAATATCCAGAGTCTGAGGTCTGCAGATTCTCCCATTGCACTGTAAAAAAAACTCTGGTTTGGATAATCAGTGAGGGAATATTTTCCTGTCTCATTCGCATATGCCAATATTTTGCAAGTAATCCGTTGTGACCCCTTACACCAGTATTTATGGTTTTCTTCATGTTTTTTTATTATATAGACATGGAATAATGCCAGGTGATCCAGATTTCACTCCTATATTCATTTTCTCAATTCCAGCACCATCTGTAGACAAGATTAAGTGTAGGCAAAACATGTAAACATGCATAAACTGCACATTATGGAAATACCTATACTGAAGAATTACTAGCCTAAAGAATTCGAATTAAACAATTTTAACAATTTAAAGTTAAAAGATACTATACAATAGTTTAAAAATGTTAACAGAAAATCTTTCATTGTCTACCTGTGATGTGAAGTAAGAGAATCAGAGGGTAAATCATGTCTACAGCAGAGTGCATGTACATTTAGAGGGGCAAGTCACTTCTCACAGTGTGTCTGTTTCCTCCTGTTTCAGAGGAAGACCAGAAATATCGCCTTAAACCACATAAGCATTAGCTAATGAGAAAACGTGCCATTTTGCAGTCAGCAACCTCACACCACTTTCATACTGAACCCACAACCACTGCAGGGCAACTCCCTGTTCACCACATCAGACCCATTAGGTCAGATTACATCAATAAACGATCATTCCAGTAATGTTTTGTTCACACCTATACACAACTGCAATACTATTTACTTAATTTCACATATGCTTGTTTGTTATAATGCAAGAAAGAGAAAAGAACACTGTACAAGTAAACAAGTTTAACAGTGAAGAAAATAAACAGAGACTCTATAATACAAAATACAAAATTATGTACTGCTAAAAGACATTTTCTCAGGAGAGGACTTTCGAAAGAGTAGGCTAGTTATGAACTTATCTTTTGAATTTTCAATAGTCTTGACACTCACATCCTTAGGGCCTTTTGAAAATAATATATTAGGTATGTAAAACAGGTATTAAGTAAAAACAAGCTGAAAAACACACACACAAAAGTTGTGATGACAGTCATCTGCTGTTGGTTTTGTTTCTCTTGGTCAGTGTGGAGCTACAGTGCTGTATATCATGCTGTATATTGCTCCACCTGCTGGAGGCTTCACTGCTTCACTCACATGAACATTCATGAGCATTCATTTAAGAAATATAGTATGAATAAGTCCAATAAATTCAGTGGTCAAGTTTGTTGGTCATAACTTTGTAATTATATTTCTGAAATGATGCAGCACAAATCACAGAGTTATTTTCTATGCAGCGGGTCTGTGTGAAAATGAACATCCGATTAAGTTTGATTGCTTTAATAAAACAGCTAAAGTGCATGATAATAAACAATATCTGCAGAATAGGATCCATGAGGAGGAAAAAACTTTAAAAAGTTTTATTAGGAATTTAAAAAATCTGCCATTTGAATAAAAAGAGTGACATTTAAAGAAAAAAAAAATGCACTACAGACATTAGTCATTTAGCAAACACAGACGTCTAATGCTTTCCACACACAGGTCTAGTCTGTGACACACAGAAACGCTCCTTGTGCCATCTGAAAAATAAAATAAAAGCATGCACTTATCAACAGACAAATCTGAGAACCAAATATGTTTCTATGTCACATTGTGTATTTTGGATACTTGGGAACCAACATAAAAATATTCACAAATTTTGTAGTCATGCACAAAGACTTTTTTGCTGCATAATATTACTTCAAGTTTAGAAGTTACTAAAGAATCTTGATCATTTAAATATACTAACGTGTCCTCTACAGTGCCAGGTTGTATGGTCACACTCTCTGTCAAACACAGAAAAAGAACAAGCTCATTAAAGGTCTTGTTTTGTTTTCTAGAAGCAAAGCCTTTATAATATTGATTATTGATCAAGCTTTACCAGGTTTTATCTTGGTCACAGTAAGCTGAACAGGGACCTGCAGTTCTCCAGCGGAGCAGAAGTACCAGCCAGAATCAGTCAGTCTCAGTCCAGTCATCAGCACAGTAAAGGATCTTCTCCCATCATCATCACAGATCTGGACTAATGAATTCTGGGATGTGTCAGTCCTCCCCACTGTGTAACAGCTCTGGTCTTTAAATCTGCACCACTTTTTGGGTTTATTCTTATATTCAGAACTGTAGAGACGCTGAACACTGATATCACCACCTTCATGTCCAGATATACTGCTGCTCACCACAGACGCATCAGGATTTGAACACAGACAGCAAAAACTTAAATATTAAATATTCCAAATCTAAACAAAACAATATTTACTGAAGCATAAAATCACATACCATACAGTAGAAATGCGATAAATAATAATTCAGTATAAACAACTTATTTACCTTTTTTAACAGTTACATACAATTTTTTTCTATCATCTGGTTCTGTATGAGTACCGATTTCCACAGCACACCAGTAAAATCCAGAGTCTGAGGACGTTGGATTGTTTAGTTTTACAGTAAAAATATTGTTGGCTGGAGAATCAGTTACTTTCCATTTCCCTGTATCATTTGCACAGGCTTTAATTTTGCAAGAATGCCAAAAATACCCTTTACACCAGTATTTTGGGTTTGATTTATACTGATTGTCATACAGACAGGGGATTGTAATGGCTCCTCCTTCTCTTACAGTCACATGGTCTAATGTCTTCATGCCTAATGTTCCTGCAGACAACACACACCAGAAAATTTTCATTTGCATTTTTGTGCAACATCCTTCTTATATTTGCTCACAACATGTTTTTAGCATGTGCAATATGGGGCCTCTTATATTTAATATTTAATATAAAATAAAGTATTATGTTATGGTCTGGGGATTTTTGGGGGATAGTGGGATAAAGATTAAAGATATCATATCAAATGGTACATTTGTGTTAAGAACATTATCATCTCTGATTCATTTTAAAATGTTTGTAACTTTACAAGTTCCGTTACGGGACACATTTTTACCACAGGTCAAAAATCAGTGTTGCAATCTTGTGGTTACTGAAACTGCTGCTGAAGCTACTAAAAAGTTATCTTATTCTCATGCAGTGTGAAATTAATACATTTTCCTTTGTATTCAAGTCTTACACACCGCTGATGTCAACTAAACAGCAAGGCAATATAAAATACATTCAATATACTGCTTTCTGACTTTGCTGCACTTCTTTAAAAAGTAAAACAAAATAAAATAAACAAAAGAACAGCTGCCACGTATAAAGTTGTTTATAAAAACTAATATAAAATCTTGTTTTGAGAGTAGAATGTATTTTCTATGTCTTACCTGCAGTGTAAAGTAAAACACAATAGATAATCAGAGGATGAGCCATGAGATGGTCAGGGTGTAAAAAACAGAACCTGAAATGAACATTTCATTTCCTGATAAGCCGTTCCTATTTTTGTACAGATTTGTTTCTCAGAGACAACCTGCTTTCTAAAGATGAGGTGTCATAAAAATACAGAACAATCAACGAATAAGGTTAGTGACTGCTAAATTGTCATGATCAAATTTTATCTTCAAAAGGGATATTTTACATATAATTATACACTGATCAGCATTAAGACATTAAAGGAGAAGTCCACTTCCAAAACAAAGATTCACATATAATGTACTCACCAATTGTCATCCAAGATGTTCAGGTCTTTCTTTCTTCAGTCGTAAAGAAATTATGTTTTTTGAGGAAAACATTTCTGCATTTTTCTCCATATAATGGACTGATATGGTGCCCCGATTTTGAACTTCCAAAATGCAGTTTAAATGCAGCTTCAAACGATCCCAAATGTGGTTGTAAACGATCCCAGCTGAGGAAGAAGGGTCTTACCTAGCTGTCATGAATCCTGTCCGGTCTGCCTGCCACCAGAGATCAACTGATTGGATGCAGGTGTTTGAGCAATCAGCACAATGGGTCATGGGAAACGTAGTCCGGGGTGTGATGCAACAGTCTGTGTGGTGTGAAATGTACAGGCGACCTCTGGTGGCAGGCAGACCGGATTCATGACACTAGCAAAACAATCGGTTATTTTCAGAAGTTCCGACCACAAAGTGAACATGCAAAGATGATCAAACACCCTTAACAAAAGAGGTAAAACTGCGATATAGGATGATTTCGAAGTTGAGGGAGAACATATTTTTTACGACATACCCTAACTGTCATGACCCGGAACAAAAACAGTCCAGGCAGAGTAAGACATGACGAGCGTTTGACATTAAAAAGTATATAAATTGTATTATTTTTATTAAAATAACTGATCGTTACGCTAGATAAGACCCTTCTTTCTCAGCTGGACTCGTTTACAACCGCATTTGGGATCATTTTAAGCCGCATTTAAACTGCATTTTGGAAGTTAAAAATCGGGGCACCATATCAGTCCATTATATGGAGAAAAATGCAGAAATGTTTTACTCAAAAACATAATTTCTTTACGACTGAAGAAAGAAAGACATGAACATCTTGGATGACAAGGGGGTGAGTAAATTATTTGTAAATTGTTGTTCTGAAAGTGGAGTTCTCCTTTAAAACCATCTGTAAAAACCGTATTTTAGAGGCTAAATATGACATTATTAGGGTCGCTTCAACCCACGGACATCAGAAACAATCCACAGCAACAGTGGTAACGTAGTCCAATTCCACGGGAAAACCGCGGACTTGGCAACACTGGTTGTTGGCTAAGTTTAACGTGATGATTGAAAAACTCAGCATAGGATCTAAAGACCAGGACTGGAAAAAAAAATGTGACAAAACACAAAAAAACTCAAACGTATTTAATAGGAATTAGAAAAATGCTATTTGGAACAACTGCTATTTAGATTACAAGAATAAATGCATTACATACATTAGTCATTTAGCAAACACAAACGTCTAATAGTTTACATACACAGATCATCTAAGTCTAGTCTGTTAAATGAGCATAAAGCAAATAAATATTTCACAAATACACTGAAAGTGATTTTTACAGTGAAGAAATGAAACAGGGATACTTAAATGGAAATTATAACTGTACATACTGTTAAAAACAATCCCATTTTCTCAGGAAAGGTCTTTTAATATGCAATAAAACAGCAATACAAACTAGATATGAAGTATGAACTTCATTTACAATAATCCTTTACATTTTTACCCTCACATCAGTTCGTATAGGTCCTTTTGAAAATAAAATATTAGGTCAAAAGTTCACAACCAATGTGCAAATGAAAATTAAGAGGAAAAAGTCAACTGCATGAGTGGATTTGGTGTTTGTGTATTTGTTAAAACAAACCAAAAATCTACCAAAAACGCTGTGATGACAGTTCTCTATTGCTAATTTTGTTTCTCTTGGTCAGCAGGATCTGTTCCTGCGTTTTTCTCACTGTTGCTGTCAGTGTGGAGCCACAGCACTGTATATTGTTCCACCTGCTGAAGGATTCTGGAAGTGTGAGATCATTTTAAATTTACTGCCAGCAGTACCATAAACACATGACATAAAATGCCAATATTTCTGTAAAACTTACTACTTCACTCCCAGAAACATGATCAATAGTACTGTATGTGGTTATGTCGTTGCTGAGATCCTGTGGAGAAATGGATTGTAATCATACAGGATGTATTCATGTCTGAAATTTCATCACATCAGTGCATGTCTGGTCTACTTACATTTGGGTTTTCATCATTTATAGTGCTGTATATCACAGGATCTTTGGGATTAGAGTAGATCTGCATTTCACACACACAATACAATATCAAGAAATCAACATATGATTAAATGCACTACAGGTTTCATGGCCAAACCAATGTGTATGATTATTAAGGAGGAAACAAATGCATTTCGTTTTCTCATATTTTGCTCTAAAAAGTTCTTGATTGGTTTAGATGATGATACCTTTTGGAGTAATCCCAGTGTTCACCAGAAGAGGGAGACAAAGGGAGTGCTGTATATTTCTCAATTGCCTTGGCTTGTTTCTTGAATATGATTTGTTTTTTCTCCTCAAAACAATACTTAAAGATTGTTTCTGAATTAGTATCTCGGCAGATGCCAGATTTGAAATTCTTTTTCATTTAAGCAGACAGCACTCATTTTGGCCCATAGGTGCAAAAGAGTACTACAATTTGCACAATAACTAAATGCACTTTGATTGCTTGATTCTCAGTGAAATTGTCATTCGATTCACAGGTGATAAACATTGTGTGAGCAATCACATGCAATTCGATCCATTCGATTATCAGAGTATGTCACAAATGCATATTCTACAATATGGAATGTGTATTATGTTTTCAAATGACCTGCCATAGTAATGAAACAGGTAATCCAGTCTGATATATATATATATAATAATAATAACCATCATCTCTGTTGCCATCAATCTCCACAGCACACCAGTAACATCCAGAGTCTGAGGTACACAGATTCTTCCACTGCACTGTAAAAATACATATTGGATAATCAGTGAAGGAATATGTTCCTGTCTTATTTGCATATGCCAATATTTTGCAAGAGACCCAATATGAGCCCTTACACCAATATTTACAGTTTTCTGTTTTTTTTTTAATCATATAGACATGGAATAAAACCACGTGATCCTTTCCTATAGCTCTCATTCCTATACCCATTGTCTCAATTCCAGAACCATCTGTAGACAAGATTAAATTAAATTAAACCATTTTAATAATTTAAAGTTAAAAGAGACCATAAAATAGTTTCATAATGTTAATTAGAGAGAATTTTAATTGTTTACCTGTGATGTGAAGTAAAATCCCAGATAGAATCAGAGGGTAAATCATGTCTACAGTGGAGTACATGTGCATTTGCATGTACATATGATAAATAACCTTGAAATTGAAAATTGATGAGCATTAGCAAGTGAGAAAAATTTACATTTTGCAGTCAGTCCTGTCACACTTAAAAGTTTTAGCTCATTTCTTACTGAACCCACATATACTGAACAAAATATGACATTGTAGAAGTGTAAAAATGATCCACACACACAAGCTGTTATGTATAACTCTTAGGTTTTAGTTTTTATTGTGTATTAATTTTTTTCACCTGAGGGAAGGGGTTTATGGAGAAAATATTTTTGAACAAGCAAATATGATTAACAAAATAACTGATGATTGTACAAAATCTAAAATGTCCATGTTTTCCATGTTTTCAAACATGTTACATCTCAAGAATTTTAAAACAGTTTATAGCAGAGAAATATAGAAACATTATATCAAAGTCTGAGTTAAAAAAATAAAATATGCACAGCTGAACCACAACCACAAAAACAAGTTCAGAAGCAACACCTGAACATTCAAAAAAAGACACTGACTTCACCAGATTCACCACATCAGACCGTCAGATCAGACCAATGAAAGTCCAATGAAAGGGAAAGGAAGAGTCAAATTATTTTTCATGCATACAACTGCAGTAGGTTTTATTTAATTTTATACATGCTTGTGTGTAATGATGCAAATCACAGAGAGAACACTGTACAAGTAAACTAAAAATTATTTTTTACAGTGCAGGAATGAGACATAATAGTACTGTATCAGAGAGATCTATAATGAACTATGCATATGCTATGAAAATAAACAATAGTCATCACATCTGAATAGGTCTTAATATTATGGTTCAGCACTGTGCTGAGCCACAGGCTGAGCTGTATATTGCGAGAGGCATGAGGGGTTATGTCCATATGCACATATTTTTTAATCATGCTAAATTTATGTTGATGGACGCTGTAGGCAAAGTACATGAAATAAGTCTCAAATCCAATTAGACACTATAATGGGTACAGGGTCAGAACAATACTAAAACATAAATATACAGGTACAAATCGGTAGAGAAAGGCTGGACCAAGTCTAGAAGTAGGTGGGTACCTAGCATAAAAAAAACCCATATCCATCCGAAAGGGAACAAATGTTGTATAAATATAAAAATAAACTGATGTCATACAAATTTTTTTACCACTTCCTTCTTATAAGTAACAGACTTACTGCGTCAGTGGTGCTGCCATTTCTCTTCTGATTTGGGATTTATCTTGCTCTTCATTTAAAAAGAGAAACAAAAATATGACATTAACTGAATAAAATTAGAATCTAAATAATTGTAAAACAGCAGGTCATGAAATAAATGTAGGAGCTCAAACTGACTGGGTCTCGTCTCCATCTCCAGGTAAAAACACCGACCAGCATCAATAGCAGCAGAAGCAAAGCTGAAATCCACACAGTCAGGAGATTATTTCTATGGGAAATAAGGAACATTTTAAAATGTTTTCATTCCAAGATGCACCATAAGATAAATTTCATTTTAGCTTAATTCCGACCAGATTCAAACCTTATTCGTGAAAGTTATTAATTTATTTCAGTATAAAGTATGTAATTAGTTTAACCTTTATTTTATTTTAAACAATACTGATGTAGTACTTTTGTGTGGTGACATCAGGTGGATTATTGTCATTCTCATTATGTCCTGTTGCACATCTGCAAAGATTAAAAAAACAACAGAAACAGATAAGAAAATCACAAAGGCTATGAGGAAATTATTGTTAGAGTAAAAGGCAAAAGAAATCGAGGAAACAGTGAATGATGACGAAACGCAGACAAATACAGAATAGTTCTAGGAAGACGATTCTGAGAAATGCCAGTGTGAAATGTTTGAATACTGACGTAACTTTCACTGTGCCTGGTTCTGCCTCGGTTACAGTGAGATGAACAGGATTCAGTTTGTTTTCAGCAGAGCAGAAGTACCAGCCAGAATCAGTCAGTCTCAGTCCAGTCATCAGCACAGTGAAGGATCTTCTCCCATCATCACTGATCTGGACTGATGAATTCTGGGATGTGTCAGTCCTCCCCACTGTGTAACAGCTCTGATCTTTATATCTGCACCACCGTTTGACTTTATTCTGATATCCAGAACTGTAGAGACACTGAACACTGATATCACCACCTTCACGTCCAGATATACTGCTGTTCACCACAGACACATCAGGAACTGAACACACACACACACACACACACACACACGTATCAGTCATTTGAGATGACTAAATACATATTTGACATTAAAATGAAATCAAATCATTACAAAATCTCTTACCAGACTGAATGTAGAGATGAGGCTCATATGTGACATTTGTCAGTGGTTGTTCTCCAGTCTCCACAGTACAATAATAAGTTCCATTGTGTTTGTTCTGCAGGTTTCTCATAGTCACAGTAAAGAGACTCTGATCAGGATGATCAATTACTGACAGATTCTCCTCTGTTGTGTTTGTGTATGTTTTAGATTGATCAATTTCTGAGTACCAGTATTTCTTCTGCTGTGTGTATTTTTTGTCATAATGACATGGGATGGTGACAGATCCTCCAGTCTGAACAGTTATTATATTGTTTGACCCTCCACTGTAGCATTCAACAACTAAACAAACAACACACAAACTGTAATCATGTCCAACAATAACAAATCACTTCTTAATGTGTTTAGTCTTCATATAAAACACATTAAAAACAATGTGAACAGCACAAAATGTGTCATTTCAAAATGATAAACAGGATCCAGCACAAACAAACACAGGATAATATTAAATACTCTCACCTAAAATGAGCCAAAACCCGACTGAAATGTAGAATATACTCGTCTTTGCGAATGCGGCCATTGTCTTAAGTTTCTCTTCCTGTATCTTAAGCAGTTCTTGAGTATCTTTACTTCCCCCCCTTCTTTCATTTAACACTTCAACCAGATAAAAGCTGTCACTGGGGCGGTACTTATATTTAGTACTTACAGTATATTTTACCACAAATATAATAACAAATAAATATATATAAAAAAATATATGTGGTAACACATTTATTTGCATTTATTTACTTTAGGATATAAAAAATGTTTCTCACAAAATGTTTATGTTCTTGAACTCATAGCAATCACAAAATAAAGTACTGAGTTATGGTCTTGGGGTTTTTTGGGGATAGTGAAATAAAGATTATATTGTATAAAATGGTACATTTGTGTTAAGAACATAATAATCTCTGATTCATTTTAAAATGGTAATACTGTTATTTAAAACAACTATTACAAGTTCATTTACGGGACACATTTTTCCCACAGGTCAAGAATCAGTATTGCAAACTTGTGATTGCTGAAACTGCTACTAAGGCTGTTAAAATGTTTCTTATTCTCATGTAATGTGAAATTAATACACTTTCCTTTGTATTCAAGTCTTACACAGCAGGACACCATCAATATAAACTTATCAGCATTGTAAATTAATGTATATTTAACATATTGCTTTTTGACTTTGCTATGCATGTCTTTAAAATGTAAAGAAAGAAACAGCAGTTGCTACACATGAAATAAGAGTGATCAGTTTCTAAAAACTGATGTAAAATTTTCTTTCAAGGGTAGAATGTATTTTCTGTCTTACCTGCGGTGTGAAGTAAAACACCAAAGAGAATCAGAGGACGAGCCATGTGACGCTCAGAGTGAGTAAAAGACCTGAAGTGAACATTTAATTTCCTGACTCTGAAAATAATCATCCAAGCCGCTCCTCCTCCTGCTATTTCTGTAATGATGGAATAAAAACTGATGACAGCAGATTTGTCACACTGTCATATGTTGCCTGTCTTTTCTGTGCTGCTCTTGTTTTAAACTTTTAGTTTGTAGCTTTGCTTTCTTCCTGTTTTGTGTTTCCCCTCATTTGTCTTTGATTTGTTTGTCACAGATGACCCTCAGTAAAACTAGAAAGCAGAAACTCTGCTTTCTAAATAAGGTGTCATAAACATGCTCAAAAAAATGTAACTGTAAGCTTAGTGACTGTTAACGTCTCATGAAAATGTCCTGAAAAGGGATATTTTACACATATTAATATACACTGATCAGTCTGCCTTCCTCCCATAGTGCATCCTGCTGCATCTGTTCCCCAGGTAAACGACACACATGAACCCAGCCATTCACCTGATCTAAAACAAAATGTACTTCATCAGAAAAGGTAACCTGCTTTCATTGCTCCATGGACCAGTTCTGACACTTAAATAACTAAAACTAAGAGCTGTCACTGGGGAAAGGACTCTTTTAAAAAGGTACTTGTAGGCTACCATTTAGGTAGTAATATGCATGTTCAAGGTGCTAATGCACCCTTTAGGGGCTGTCCCTTTTAGTATCTGAGAAATAATAATGTATATATTTTACAAATCTTGTTTTTCTTCTGCTATTGTAAGTTTAATTGTTTTTAATCTAGGCCTAAGTTTGTTTTGGTCTAAGATGCGGAGCTCCCGTGCGACATCTAGTGGTTAAAAACGTACAAAGCATCTGTAAGTCTGATTTAATAAAACAGTTAAAGTGCATGATAAAAAAAAACTCAAACTGATTTAATAGGAATTTGAAAAAAATACAATTTGGTGTAAGTAAAAATGCATTACAAATTTTAGTCATTTAGCAAACACAGACATCTAATAGTCTACATACACAAATCCTTTAAATCTAGTCTGCTGAATAAGCATAAAGCAAATAAATATTCCAAATACACTGAAAGTGGTCTTTACAGTGAAGAAATGAAACACTTAAATAGAAATGATAACTGTACATACTGTTAAAAACAATCCCATTTTCTCAGAAGAGGTCTTTTAATATGCAATAAAACAGCAAAGCAAACTAGTTATGAAGTATGAACTTCATTTACAATAATCCTTTACATTTCGACCCTCACATCGGTTCATATGGGTCCTTTTGAAAATAAAATATTAGGTCAAAAGTTCACAACCAATGTGCAAATGAAAATCAAGAGTAAAAGTCAGCTGCATGAGTGGATTCAAACAAACCAAAAATCTACCGAAAAGGTTGTGATGACAGTTCTCTTTTGCTGATTTTGTTTCTATTGGTCAGCAGGTTCTCTTCCTGTGATTTTCTCACTGTTGCTGTCAGTGTGGAGCCACAGTGCTGTATATTGTTCCACCTGCTGGAGGATTCTGGAAGTGTGAGATCATTTTAAATTTACTGCCAGCAGTACCATAAACACATGATATAAATTGCCAATATTTCTGTAAAACTTACTGCTTCACTCCCAGGAACACGATCAATAGTACTGTAGGTGGTTATGTCCTTGCTGGGAACCTGTGGAGAAAAGGATAATTATTATTAAACATGATGTTTTCATCAAATCCTATAGCATACTAAGTGTCATATTTTTTAATCAGGATAGTTAAATTAAAGGATAGTTCACCCCTAAATTAAAATGTCATCATTTACTCAATATCAAGTTGTTCTAAAGCTGTATAACATAAAAGAAGATATTTAGAAAAATGCTGATAAATAACCAGATGCTTGTCCTCATTGATATTTCCTCAAGATATTTTCTATGAATGTTGGAAAGCAAACATATGTAACAATTGACTTCCATATATCTTTTTTATACTATGGAAGTCAATTGTTACATATGTTTGCTTTCCAACATTCATAGAAAATATATTTTGTGTTCAACAGAAGAAGGAAAATCATACAGGTTTGGAACAACTAAGGGTTTAGTAAACAATGACTGAATTTTCCATTTTGGGTGAACTATGGTTTACTTACACATAGGTTTTCATCTTTTATAGTGCTGTATATCACAGGATCTTCAGGTTTAGAGTAGATCTGCATTTCATACAAACACACACAATACAATAAAAACAGCAACATTAAGAAAATATCAAGAAAAGTGGTGCATTTATGTCAGAAATTTATAAAATAAGTTTTCAAATTCAATTATCAAGTTTGTTGGAAGGTGTAACTTGTATTTACACATTTGTGACATCACAAAGCGCTGTTTGTGTAAAAATTAACATCTGTTCAAGGGAGAAATTACTCTTTTGAACCAGTTCTTTTAAATAATTGTTCAAAAAGAGCTACATTCTAAGCAGTTAAATAAACTTCTTTACAGTGGCTAATAAACATTTATAAAATGGATAGTTCTGGTCCTTGATTCTAATTGGTTGAGCCGCATTCAAAGCTGTTGTAAATTACTCTACAAAAATACACCTTTGTTTACTTTTGTGTGTTGCCTGGCAACCAACCACAACTGTTTCTGAGGAACTACATTGTTTGGTGGAAGAATACTGTTTTTATACATAACATTACACTTTATTTGCTTCGTTTCATTTTGTGAAACCTTACTACATATATGGAATAACTGTTTTATAAAAGCAATAAGCAATAATTATTGTTTTAATGACTCACTTCCAATCCAATGTAAAGATATAAGAAAGAAGGCTGGATCAAAAACAACAAACACATTTTCTTTTCCCATATTTCAGTCTATAACAATCTTAAGATTGATTTCACCTATCTAGGTGGGTCCTAGCATAAAGAAGTTTGATAACCCATGTGTTATCCAGAAGAGGGAGACAAAGAAAGTGTTGTATACTTAATATAAAAATAAACTGATGCCATCATACCAACATTTTCACCACTTCCTTCTTATAAAGTAAAGGACTTACTGCTTCAGTGGTTGTGCTGCTGTTTCTCCCTCTGATTTGGTGTGTGCCTTCATTTTAAAAGAGAGAAACAAAAATATCTGACATTAACTGAATAAAATATATAATCTAAACAGAATTTCAAAACAGCAGGGCATGAAATAGAAATGTAGTGCAGCTCAGACTGACTGTTTTTTTGTGTCCATCTCCGGGTAAAAACACCGACCAGCATCAACAGCAGCAGAAGTGTTGTTAAAGCTGAAATCCACACAGTCAGAAGTTCATTTCTGTGTGAAATAAGGAAACATTTTACAAATATTTTCATTTCAAGAACACCTAAAGAGAAATGTTATTTTAACACAGTTCCTTTAATAAATGGTGTCAGTAATTATAATATATCTAAATTAAAGCTTTTTCTTGTGAAGTCTGTTAACCTACTTCAGTTTAAAAGTTCTGTAATTAGTTTAAGACCCATTTATTTTAATGTAAACAATACACATACAGTATTTTTTAGGTTCTTCAATGACTTCAGTTTTATTAATATTCTTGAGAATTTCCGGTTTCACTTCTGCAGACAAAAAATGAAGATGAAGAGAAGCAATGACTGTGACTGTTAATGTAAAATAATATTCAATGATGATTATGAAAGGAAAGTAAATTTTACAGATTTTAACAGACACTAACACTTTGTCACTGACGGTGCCTGCAGACAAAAGCAAAAACCCAACAAAGTAAGTTTAGTTGTGTTTTATTTCATATGTAGTTGCAAAACATTTATGAATTATTATTATTTTTTTTTTTACCAAGGTTCATTATTCTGCTGAAAGAGGCTACATTGCCCAGTGCATAACACTGCCTGTGCCCATCTGACTTTTTCCCATCGTGCATCCTGCTGCCATCTGTGTCCCCAGTAAATGATGCACATGCACTAACCGTCAGATTGGGCAGCACATTTTTATTGCTAAACAGGATGGTCCACTCTCACCTAAAATGAGCCAAAACCCGACTGAAATCTGACACTCTCTTCCTGTATCATGCCCAGTAGGCATTCATCCATTCACTCATTCGTGTTGAGTTTATATTATTTACTTATTTTAGAAAATACAGGATTTGATTAAAAAGGTACTGCTACCATTTAGGTAGCAGGCCTAATATGTATGTAACCTATTAATATTCACCCTTTAAGGGTAAACAGGTTACAATGTACCTTTTGACATGGCATCATCTCAGTGACACACTGCAAAAAAAAGCCTAGCTTAGTATTTGTGCCTTGTTTCTAGTCAAACTATCTAAAAATCAAAATAACATTAGCTATTTAGTCTTGTTTTTAAGCAAAATGAACTTAAATTAATTTTTCCCCCTGGAAACAAGTAAAATTATCTGCCAGTGGGGTAAGTAAAATATTCCTAAAACAAGAGTATTTTACTTACCTCGCTGGCAGATAATTGTAGGCCCTACTTATTTTAAGCAAAATTAACTTTTTGCTTAAGTTTTTAAACAAGAACATATATAATGTTGTTTTGCTTATGAGTAAATGCATCTTAATTAAAGAAAAAGGTATTTTTTATAAACAAGACAATTACTAAGACTTTTTGCAGGTTTTTTAATTGTTTATTTTAATTTTTTTTTTTTTAGTGTGGCAACTCTTATTTGTAGGATGTCTCCTTGAGATATTCTATGTTTTTCTTTTGCTGTCTTACGTTTTGATGTGTCTGTATTTAAACTAAGCCTAAAATGTGTTGCAGGCTTCTTCTATCTGTATGCTTTTGGCTAAGTTTAATGCCAGTAATGGAGGAAGAAGGTGTGGCCGAAGATCACGTTTTGGTCTGAGATGCGGAGCTCCCGTGCGACATCTAGTGGTTAAATACAGTATAAAGCTCCTTTATGTTTGATTTAGTAAAACAGTGCATGATGATTGGCAAATTCAGCAGAATAGGATCTAATGACCATGACAGGAAAAAAAAAAAAAAAAACACGTGACAAAACACGACATTTAAGACATGTGCACTAGCTGTGACATCTAGTGACAACAACTGGCAGGATTTTTGTGCTGCTAATTGGCATTTTGCAGAAGAGCAAGAACTTCTTGCTATCGTGGTGAGTAGATATTTCATAACCAAACATAATATCACTTGAAAATACTGTTTTACACATAATATTGAATTAATGTTTATTTATAATGAAGCTAAAATTGTGAGTTGGCTGACATAGCATTAGATATACTCTTGAGAATTACGGAAGCCATAATGAATTGACGGCCTGTCCACTAATCTTTAACATTTTTTACAGTAAACAGTATACTTTTTTAGGGAACTATGGTAGTCAACATTTGAAGTGGATCAAAACCCATCCTCAAAGTTGTCCTAAAACTAAAACAATACCCGTTCTTGTCTTAGGACAACTTCGATGAACTTTTTTTGATCAGCTTCAGACTACTATATAACAAAAAATAACAAAATATAATAATGTTAAAATGTGCAATGTGATGTAAAATAATTTAATTCTACAACACAAATTCTGCAAAAAAATGAAGAGGTGTAAATAATTTCTCAAATGACTACATACCCCTCTTTTTTCCATCTCTTCCCATCATGCCATGCTAAGTTAGGCTAACCACCTTCATGTTTGAACAGGCAAACTTTTAACATATTCAACTGATGCTGCCAGATGGAGAGATAGAAAAATTCATCAAAAGATGACTGTAGCTCACTTCAGACCAAGATGGGGGAAGAAAAGAGCGGGCCCAAAAGGAAACCAATTCTACCTAAGCTCCAGATGTTAACATTTAACAGAGTTATCAATCATGTTATCAGTCTGAGATTATCTCATTAACATATGTGTCATTGTCTGTTCCCCTTTTATTCTCTTTCTGTCAATCTGTCCCTCTTTTAGGATATGCTTACTTGGAGAGTCTCCTGCAGTTTCCTTTTTTTTTTTTATGTTTCAAATATGTTTAAAATAAATTGTCATATCACTCATGTTTTTGTTGTATCATTTTTACTTGGGGAGAAAAAAGCACATATGGATGTTATGGGGTAGGCATGGGGTGATTCATGGCTTAGTAGGTGGGTATGCTATGAAAAAAAAACAGGGTGTAAGGGCCAAACCCTTAATCTTTGTAAGGTTGATTTATTTATTTGACATGGATTAGTACATAAGCTTAACAATGACAAGGACTTTTTAATGACATTTTTAGGTAATGTTATTTTTTAGAAAAATTAATTATTCAAAGCTCTGTTTTTATAAAATAATACTGGTTTAATACAAATATTTTAGATGTTGTACTGAACACACAAAATGTTTTTAATTCTGTTTAAGAGGAGTAAGCACAAGTATATTATTTAATTTAGCAAACAAGACTTGGGCCAGTGTATATGGGTCGATTCTGGGGCGTCATTCATCCCGCATCCACCCTGAGTCTACCAACCGCAACCGAGTTATTTCTTCGGGCCTGCCAGATCTGGGCCATTTTCGGAAAGAACCGTTTTGGCTACCTGGGTACACATATAGTACTTTTGAGGTTCTTCGATGACTTCAGGTTTATTAATATTCTTGTGAATTCCGGTTTCACTTCTGCAAAGACAAAAAAAGAAGATGAAGAGAAGAATGGTGACAGACAGATACGGGTTTTCTCAGTCACACAGCAATGCAGTTGTGTTAGGTTACTATTTTGTTTATATTTCAATTACTTATTTCAATTGTTGGAATAATTACAACAGTACCCTGCAGTTCAGTCAGGAGTCATCAGCACAGTACTTCTGAGGAAGAGATGTTTCAAAACAGGAAAACCATAAGCCAGAACTGTAGAGACACTCAACACTCAATCACCAGACATCATGTCTGGCAGATAGGTCTGTGCTCATTGAAATGACATCAGGAACTAAAGAAACAAACATTTGAGGTTATGAAAATACTACATGTGTCAGTACTCAGTGTCAGAGATTTGACTTTAGAGTCAGGAAAAACAACTGTAAAATCTGGTTACCAAGATCAAGAACATGAGATCAAGCCCATATATTGTATTTATGGTGGAAGTTCCCAATACTCCACAACACAATTATAGTGAGCGTCAGTTTGATATGCAGTTTTCTCAAAGTCACAGTATGAGCTCATTAGTGATCAATTATGACAATATTCTCATCTGTTGTGCATTGCGTATGTTTTGGTGTGACCAATTTCTGAGGCCAGTGATTTCTTCTGCTGTGTGTATTTCTTGTCATAATGGCATGGGATGGTGACAGATACTCCACTATAAAAAGTTAATATATATTGTGACCAACTGCTGTAACATTCAACACCTAAACAAACAACACACAAACAGTTATGTCTAACAATAAGTCACTTTTACATTTTCTCTATCTTCACATGAAACACATTAACACCATGAACAGCTGAGAATAAAATCTATCATTATGAAAAGCTAAACAGGATCTATCAGAAATGAACACAGCAATACATGTACTGTACTCTCACCTAAAATGAGCCAAAACCCGATTAAAATGTCGAATGTGTTTGTCTTCGCATATGCGATCATTGTGTTTCTCTTCCTGTATGTTAAGCAGTTCTTGAGTATCTTGAATTCCCCTCATATAACACTTCAACCAGATAAAAGCTGTCACTAGGACAGGACCCTTTTACATGGCTACTTATATTATTTTATTCTTGTTTGTTTTCTGAATACCATTCATTTAAGGATTTGAAGTGAAGTGAGGTGAAGTAAATGTTAATAGTGATTATGTGCACAACAACCTGCTCGGGTTGTCAAATAGTCAGAATGACAGTTCTTCTGTGAACGTTAGGCTTACACCAGAGTCAGTGCCTATTCTTTCCTTTTTGTATTAGTGTTTAAAATATTTAATGTACAACTAATCTAATTATTTGTATCTTAATTTTTTCTTTTAAATATTTGGCGACCAGGGTAGGCTGCCATCAAAAGGACAGCCATCAAACCCTAATTATCCGTTCAGCTGCAGCAGCTGGAGGATTATTCAGTGCGAAACTCTGCGGAAGAACTGACGGTGGCGTGGTTATTCTATACAATCGTTTTGCTTTTTTATTGATCATATCTTTAAGTGTCAAATTAGTTTGTTAGTTACTTTTATGTAATGCAATATGACGTTTATTATTTGTATCTTGGTTTTGTAGTTCGCTATAGGACATTTTTCAAATATAAGCAGTTTATTCAGTGTAGTGAAGCCTCTCACAACATCCATTAAAAAACGGCCTCTGGTTGACCAGTTTTTTTCCAAACTTTAACTCTTATACAATAATAATATATATTTACCATATCGCCTAATCTTCATTTTCATCATTAATGTTTTGCTTGAATATCAGATATTCCATATAAAGATTGATTACATACAGGAACTTTTAAAAGAAAAAACGCGCAGCACACGTCGTGCTTGTCGTCACATAATCTGACCAATGAGAATAAAGTGTGTCGTCATCAAGGCTTTCGCAGCCGATTTTGAGCAACTGCAGCGCCTGACCTCTGCAACTGCTCTCGTTTTGCTCTCACGGTACTTTGATATGGACGCCATTGGGGACAATACCTATTATATGAAACGCGTGAAATCTGGACGCATTAACACGCAAAGTTTGTACGCGTAAATACGAAGTATATGTTCACGTGTCGCGTCAGACTGCACAACAGCCAATAGCGTTGCTCTATTTAGGATTTAATTTGCATTTGTGATGGGATGGCACGTTGCTGTATACGTATATAAACATCACACGACATTTCTTTTCGTGAGGGATGACGTGCTGTTAGGTAAGCAAATACCTATGCAAACGTCACACGTAACATTTGTTCGTGAATGAGATCATAATTTTACGTTGGCATGTACATAGGCAAGCGTAAATCTTTAGAGTCAATGATGCATTTATACGTTGGTTGTGATGTCAGTGCTGTGTCATCTCATCCCGTTTGTACTCATGCAGGTTAGAAATAATACAAATATCTTGAATGTATACTGTATATGTCAGATAAAAATAATGTAATAACAACAATATTGTAACAATCACAAATTGAACAATAATATTATAACAATCAGGCAAATCCAAAAGCAGAAAACAAAGCACCGGTAGCCTATGACAATTCACAAATCTTTATTCAACCTTTAAACCCAGACACAATCATACGACACATAAACATTACAGAATCACTACAACAGGCGGACCATGCAACGTAAACTGTGGGGCAGCCAGTCCAAGTCCAAGTGTAAATAGCAACAGTTGTGGATTCAGTAGACATTTAGATGCTATTTACTTATAAATAGTGAGAGATAACGTTACTATTTGCTCCTCAGTATTGTTGTGCATTAAACATCCTGCAATATAACTGACAGTAAATCATTATATTTATAAAACAATATTAAAATCATGGCAACTTATTGAGATATTAAAGAGCGCTACCCCTAACCTTACCCTAAATGTAACTTTTATGAATTAAAATGAATTTTAAGTCAAATAATTTTTATTGAAAACAAATGCGTTTATTAACTGTAAAGTAATAAAAAAGCGCTGTCAGTGGGAATAGAACCCCGGTCTCCCTTTACACGTTACGCCACAGAAACCGCTGACTAAAGAGGTGACTTTTTCCACATATAGGGTAACGTTAGACTGGCCTAGTGTATTTAGTTCTGCCAACAAGTAGGCTATTTGCAGTTGACACCTCGAATGTATTAATCAGAGGGGAAATGTGGTCGTTGGATCACCGAGACCACTCACTTTACCTACAGGACAAATTCCTTTAACGTTACAAAAGAATATAATGTTAATTCATGCAGTCATTGAGTGTATTTAATCATTATCAAATTATCACCAGTTCAACTAAAACAGAAAAATTAGTATGTCGCACATCAAATAAGACTTAGAAATATTACACGTTCAAAAATGTCATGTTTACACGACGAAAACGTTCGTGTCTTTAAATAACACGACAAAAAAATATGGAAGGCCGTTAGGGCCAAAACGTGTTGTACAAACGCGTTAACGCGTAACTACGTGTTAACACGAAATTACGTGTTAACACGAAATTTACGCGTTAACACGCAATTACGCGTTAACACGCAATTTTGTGCTGGCGTTGAGCTTTAACACCATCTAGTGGTTGTTTTCTAATGAATTTTAATTTTTAAATTCATTTTACTTAGGTGTACATTTAATTACATTACAGCACATAAGCATTTTTAATTGTCTTATTTTCAATTTTATTTTTTATATTTCGTTTTTAATTACACAATTACACAAAAGGTTAATTAAACATTTTTTCAAAACAGTATTTTTTATGCATGCTTTTACTGTCATTTTTAAGCCATATTGCTTTACTGACACATTAAAAAATATATATCCTGTTCTCATAATTCAACTGCTATTCATTTGTTAACCCTTTAACTTTCACCCTAAATGGAGGTAATGAAAAAATTTGTTAACTTATAATTCTTATTAGTAATAAATCTAATAAATTGCCTCAAGCTGTTTTTTTACACAGTCCATGGTAAATCTCAATTTAAATTCGGATATATATGCTATACAATGTCTTTTACTGACATATCAACCGTACAGTCATGCATGATGGATAATTATTATAAATAAACATTTCTGCATTTCTCTTATATTTTGCTATATTTTTGTTCTTTACCCTCTACCTATTTGCAACAACTTTATGGTTTTATCCCTACTTCCTTGATTGCTTGTTTGACCCTATTATCTGATGATTGACCAGTAACTACAGACACAGAGATGGGGCAGTATAGCTGTGGAAAGATTGCTCTGTCATCCCTTCCTTTTTATAGATTTATTCCCTATCAAAGTTAGCTCAACCGCACAGTAGAGATATAAGTTAAAGGGATAAAAAGAGCCTTTTCATAACACCTTTACAATTTTTTTATGATGAAATAACTTTGTCCATTGTTTCGCAGAGCTTTTCAAAGTTCAGTAAATTCACACTCAAGACACCTTTTTCACATTTAATCACAATAAATAACATTATTACAGAGACTGTAACTGTTCTCAGTTGCTAAAATGTGTATTATATACAAGAAAAGAAGTGGTTCCAGCAACACACAAGTTTAGTTCCATTCTAGTTTGAAGTAGACTCAATACAAGTTCTTTGATGTTTTAAGTAAAAGGGGCAGAATACAACAGACTCCCTGTGTATTGTTATGTGTGAGGGCCT
This sequence comes from Labeo catla, assembly GCA_012976165.1. Taxonomy (NCBI): domain Eukaryota; kingdom Metazoa; phylum Chordata; class Actinopteri; order Cypriniformes; family Cyprinidae; genus Labeo; species Labeo catla. Next base: position 62,572 of record VONZ01002099.1, read on the forward strand.
AAGGCTCCCTCCAGGTACATGTCTGTGTGAAATGTATCAAGGTGGTGAAATTAGGGGTGCTGCGAGAAGCTGTCCTTGGGCTTTGGCTGTTTTCACCATTGCTGAAGATGGAGCAGGCAGTGCTGTAGACTTCAATACCTCGTAGTCTTCAATCTTTTAATGAAAACAGAAGAGATGTATACCATTAGCTTGTGCGAATGAGCAGCTGATATAAATAAGGTCTTTATGTTGCTACCATGTCCTACATTTTGTCACCCCTTCTTAGAAGGGTTAAAGTACCTGACGCACCACTGGGTAGACTTTTGAATACATTAAAATTATTTATCTAATACCTTTAAATTACATTAGATACACTAATTTCATGCAATAAAGCAATAACTATTAAACATTTAGTGCAATAATCAGTGCCCCAGGATTGGTTATGTTTTTGTTACCAAATAAGTGAGATTTTTAACACCCATTAAGTATATTCTTTTAATAATTGAACAAGTCATCAAACCCCTACTTTGATCCACATGTGACAAGGAGCGTCCTTACCTTAAATGGTGCATAGACATGTGAAAAATCATTTAAGGGCAAAGAAATTAATCAAAATTGGCTTGTTTTAGTAATAACTGAAATCAGAATGAAATATAGTTTTAAATATAGGCCTAATAATGACATTTTTAAAAATCATAGATGAAGGTCGGATCAACAAGGAATTTAAATAAATTGTAATATTAAAATACAGAACACGATACTATGCCATTAGCGTTATTCTTATTAAATTAATTAATTTGATCTAAAACACAGCTTTTTCATGAAATATTACCTTGTTATCCTCTTCATCTGGGCATGCCTGGTTGTTTCGTCTAGAAGTGCGGTCGCAGGATTATTCCTTAAGCCATTATCCCAGCAAAAAGTGTCTTCTGCTGCTTCTCCTTAAGTTGTTTTTTGCTGTTCTGTGTGCTTTACCTTTCCGTCAATGTCCCTGGCACATGATGGCTGCTTAAGTAAACTTGCATGCTCAGCGTAGTACTTAACAACATCATGAATAATTCAAGTAAAACGAAGGGGTGATGTCACGTTGACATTGCCTGTCGTAACAGCTTGTAATCCTTCTTATTACTATTAATATGCTGATGCGCACCTTCGTATTATTGTTATTATTCATGAGATTGTGACTGAGTACTTACCTCATCTGACGCGCCTATCTTTAAGGAGGGGCAAAAAACTTTTGGCGGGAAGGGACAAAGTATTATTGGAAGAAGAAGAAGAAGAAGATAATACATTTAAAAACATATTTTGTTCAGAATAACTTATTTTATTCCTTTATACCTGTTATTTTATTCTGGTTTTTAAAATTTATGAGAATCTTGGCATTTCCATCCAGCTTTTGTATGCAATTTCCCAAAATGTGCATTAAAAAAAGGTGTGTGGAAACGCTTAGTTATTAGCAGTGGCGTAGCAAGTCAACCCCGTGTCCATGCAAAACATTTGTACGGGCTCCAACTCGGTTAACTTGTTGATTTTTCTTAAGTACATAATGTTACGTGAGTATTTACAAGCAGTTTTATTTAGGTATAAATGCTTGGAAATAATATTTAACGTTTTTCAAGTCCATTCATTATTTGTAGCACGCAAGTCTCAGCCTTTAAATTCTATCAATTTTATGATAAAATATAAACAACAATTGTGTTTTTAAGCTCTTTAATTTGTAGTTGAGATAACTATATTCACCTCAGATCAAACGGCATGTATCTTTTCCATTTTAATATTTGAAGCACGAAAAAAAAACATAAAAAAATATTTGAATGCATTTAAAAAGTTAATAACCATGTCTCATGAAATCCATCAATCAGAGTTTTAAAAAAGCCAATAAAACATCTTGTGAAGTCATAATAATTTACCCCAAAAGCCTATGACTTTGCCAACATTGTTTTACTTTGAATCAGCTAGTTAACGGAAAACGTCTAGGTTACGTACGTAACCCTCGTTCCCTGAAGGAGGGAACGGAGACGTTACATATGGGAACTCGCCTGAGTGACCAATCACCTCTGAGCTTTACAGAAAAGGCCAATGAAATTGGCGAGTGGAGTTTGCGTGCAACGCCACTCCCCCGTACATACTGGTATATAAGATGGCGGCGCGCATCCACTCATTCAGGTTTTTGCTGAGGAGCCGAGCCGCAGCCCGGCGTCAGCGCAGCCTAGGGTTGTGGCAGGGGATGTAACGTTCCCTCCTTCAGGGAACGAGGGTTACGTACGTAACCTAGACGTTCCCCTTCAGTCGTTTCACTACGACATTACATATGGGAACAGACCCATGGAAAAGGCCACAACCCTGAGGCTGCGTTACGCAAGACACCAAGTGCCGACAGGCGGACGTGTCGGAAAGTGGAGTCACTACGTAACCTTCTCAACGCCCTAGGGACCAGTAGAGGGGCCCCATAGGGGTGCCAGATGTACTGAAGCATGGGTTGGGGGGGCGGAGCACATGTGGTTTAGGCATGTGGAATAAAGAAATTGAATACATCTAATCTGTTATAGATGTATGAGGGAAAACCCAGCCTTCTGGCTGACTGTGGAGAAATACTGAGACATGTTGCCACAACCTTCTGGGCGAAGGAGACCCAGTCGGAGCACAGTCGCGGACTACTCCGCATCTAGTCCTGACTGCGGGGCAGGGAGGACCCAGGTTCGCCGGAGGGAACATACTGGGAGATAGCGCACGGATCCCGTGGGAATGGCGCAGCAAGCCGACACCTGCCGGCCTCCCGCAAATTACCTGATGTTACCTTAACACCCGGGAGGACACGGGCTCGACGCGGAGATTATAGAATCTCGCGAAGGTGTTAGGTGTCGCCCAGCCCGCAGCTCTGCAGATGTCTGCTAGCGAGGCGCCGTGCGCCAGCGCATAGGAAGAGGCAACACTTCGAGTGGAGTGAGCTCGAACTCCTAGGGGGCACGGCTCCCCCTGGCTTTCGTAGGCCAGGGAGATGGCATCTACCACCCAATGGGCCAACCTCTGCTTGGAGACAGCATTTCCCTTCTGCTGTCCTCCGAAGCAACAAAGAGCTGCTCGGAGCGTCTGAAGCTCCGGGTGCGGTCCACGTAAACCCGTAAGGCACGAACGGGACACAGCAACGCTAAGGCCGGGTCTGCCTCCTCCGGGGGCAGAGCTTGCAGGTTCACCACCTGATCCCGGAAGGGTGTGGTGGGAACCTTTGGCACGTAACCGGGCCGGGGTCTCAGGATAACGTGAGAATCAGCCGGCCCGAACTCCAGGCACGCTTCGTTGACAGAGAAGGCTTGTAGGTCCCCGACCCTCTTGATGGAGGCGAGCGCGGTCAGGAGCGCTGTCTTAAGCGACAGGAATTTAAGCTCGACTGAAACCAGCGGTTTGAAGGGAGGTCCCCGCAGGCCCCGAAGGGCGACGGAGAGATCCCAAGAGGGTACAAGGTGCGGTCTAGGGGGATTAACCCTTCTCGCACCTCTGAGGAACCTCACGACCAGTTGATGCTTCCCGATGGATGTTCAATCGACTGCATCGTGATATGCCGCGATGGCCGCGACATACACTTTGAGAGTTGAAGGAGACAGCCTACGCTCCAACTTCTCTTGCAGGAAGGAAAGCACTACTGCGATCGGACTTCTCTGTAGGTCCTCCCCACGGGAGGCACACCAGTCAACAAAGAGACCCCACCTCAGTGCGTAGGCCTGCCTCGTGGAGGGGGCTCTAGACTGAGTGATAGTTTCTATCACGGCCTGTGGAAGGCCGGCGAGGTCTACCGTGTCCCGTCCAGAAGCCACACGGGCAGGTTCCATAGATCGGGACGCGGGTGCCAAATCGTGCCCATCCCCTGAGAAAGAAGGTCCTTCCTCAGGGGAATCTTCCAGGGAGGGGCTGTCGCGAGGAGCGTGAGGTCGACGAACCAGGTCCTGGTGGGCCAGTATGGCGCAACCAGCAGAACCTGCTCCCCGTCCTCCCTGATCTTGCACAGGGTCTGTGCAAGGAGGCTCACTGGGGGAAAGGCGTACTTGGGCCCCGGAGGCCAGCTGTGTGCCAGTGCGTCCCTGCCGATGGGAGCCTCGCTGAGGGAGTAGTAGAGCTGGCAGTAGGAGGATTCCGGGGAGGCAAACAGATCTATCTGGGCCTTGCCGAATCGACTCCAAATCAGCTGGAGTGTCTGGGGGTGGAGTCGCCATTCTCCAGGGTGGGTGGGCTGCCGTGAGAGCTGGTCGGCTGCACGGTTGAGCTCCCCTGGTATATGAACGGCGCGCAGCGATTTCAGCTGCGTCTGACTCCACAGGAGCAGATGGCGGGCGAGTTGCGACATACGACGGGAGCGTAGACCACCCTGGCGGTTGATGTACGCTACGCAGTGATGTACGCTTCGCAGTGTTGTCCGTGCGGACAAGCACGTGCTTGTGGCGGAGCATCGGAAGAAACCGACGCAGCGCGAGAAGCACTGCTAGCAACTCCAGGCAGTTGATGTGCCAAAGCAGTCGAGGTCCTGTCCAGGAGCCCGAGGCTGCTTGCCCGTGGCATACAGCACCCCAACCCGTGGTGGAGGCATCTGTGTAAACCACAACATGCCTGGAGACCTGTCCTAAGGGGACTCCGGCCCGTAGGAAGGCAGGGTCTGACCACGGGCTGAATAGGCGGCGACACTGCGGGAAACGCCAATCCGGAGTGTGCCACGGTGCCATGCCCATCTCGGGACTCGATCGTGTAGCCAGCGCTGAAGCGGTCTCATATGAAGCAAGCCCAGCGGCGTTACCGCGGCTGCAGCTGCCATATGCCCCAGGAGCCTCTGAAATGTTTTGAGAGGGACCGTTGTTTTGTGCCTGAATGATTTCAGGCAGTTCAGCACTGACTGCGTGCGCTCGTTGGTGAGGCAGGCTGTCATATTGACCGAGTCCAGCTCCATACCGAGAAAAGAGATCCTCTGCACTGGGGAGAGTTTGTTCTTCTCTCGGTTGACCCGAAGGCCCAGATGGCTGAGGTGCTGAAGCACTAGGTCCCTGTGTTCGCACAACAGATCTCGCGAGTGAGCCATGATGAGCCAGTCGTCGAGATAGTTGAGGATGCGAACGCCCTTCCGCCATAGCGGAGTCAGGGCACCCTCGGCGACCTTCGTAAAGACGCGGGGGACAGGGACAGGCCAAATGGGAGCACCTTGTACTGATACGCTCGACCCTCGAAAGCAAACCGTAGAAAGGGTCTGTGTCGAGGCAAAATCGAGACGTGAAAGTACGCGTCCTTCAGGTCTATGGCCGCAAACCAATCCTGGTGTCGAACGCATGAAAGGATACGCCTCGAAGTGAGCATTTTGAACGGCAGCCTGAGAAGGGACCGATTCAAAACTCGAAGATCCAGGATTGGTCGTAACCCACCGCTCTTCTTGGGCACGAGGAAGTAAGGGCTGTAGAACCCCGACCTCATCTCGGCTGGAGGGACAGGCTCGATTGCGTCTTTCGCCAGTAAGACAGCAATCTCCGCACGCAGGACAGAGGCATCCGTGTCCGAGTGGACAGAGGTGAACAGGACGCCTCTGAATTTGGGCGGGCGCCTGGCGAACTGAATCGCGTAGCCGAGACGTACCGTCCGGATCAACCACCGGGACGGGCTGGGCAGCTCTAGCCAGGCGGCGAGCCTGGTCACCAGTGGGATCAGCGGAGCGTTGACCGACGTGACCGCGGTGGGGCGGCCTGCGGGAAGGGGAAGGGGACTGGTCCCAGAAGGATGAACGTCCTGGAGAGCAGTCTGGCCGCTCTGAGCAGCACTTACCTTCCTCCTAGGTTCCCGCGCTGGCGAATGTTGGCTCCGAGTCCGAACCCGAGGAGACATCTTGTCTGACAGGAACAGAACTCGGGGCACTTGGCCCAGAGATGTGGAAAATTGCTCTTTCTGTGAGTGGGTGGGTACCGCCGACCCGGAGGTCGACGGCAGCTGAGCGCACAGACGGCCCCGGCCCTCCACCGGGGGCGGGGGGGCAGATGTTGTCGTCCCCCGAAGAGCAGCTTCCATCATCTCCAGGCTGCCCGTGTCAGGAGCGCCGCGCAGACCTGCGGGTCTTAGGTGTATGAGGGGGCTCCTGAGCAACGGGCGGCGCCGCTCCCCTGCGGCGGCCACGACGTCTGGCGGCGAGGCGCGCATCGTGGGCCTCAGCCGGAGACGGAGCAGGTATTTCTTGCTTCTTGGGGGCCGCAGGGGGGCGCCCTCGGCGACGAGCAGGCTGAGGCTGGGCACCCGGGGACTTCGTGGGAGTCGCACGCCGTGGCAAGATGTGACTGATCGCCTCAGTCTGCTTCTGGACTGCCGAGAACTGCTGGGCAAAGTCCTCGACAGTGTCGCCGAAGAGGCCGGCCTGGGAGACAGGAGCGTCGAGAAAGCGGGCTTTGTCGACATCTGCCATCTGCGCCAGGTTCAGCCAGAGGTGGCGTTCCTGGACCACGAGTGTGGACATCACCTGACCAAGGGACCGCGCTGTGACTTTAGTCGCCCGGAGGGCGAAGTCGGTCGCCGCACGCAGCTCCTGCAAAACCGCTTGGTCAGGACTACCCTTGTGCAGTTCTTTTAACGCCTTGGCCTGATAGACCTGCAGGGTGGCCATGGTGTGCAGGGCGGTGGCGGCCTGGGCCGCAGCACTGTAGGCTTTGCCGGTCAGAGCCGACGAAAGCCTACAGGCTTTGGACGGGAGGCGCG
>VONZ01002100.1:0-69238 GCA_012976165.1 Labeo catla
GGTTGCTAAGGTACTTGGGGTGGTTGCTAGAGTGTTGTTAGGTAGTTACTAGTTGTCACAGATCATTACTATGGAGTCTTATAGAGTTCTTAGCCTGATTAAACACTTAGCTAATCACTATTAGCATGTAGCTATTCACTACTAGCATGACTAGCATCTTAAGGATTACTATTTGCTAGCATGAGTCAAATGAACCAAGTGCCGTGTCTCTACGATGTTCTGATGTAGAGATATAGGTCTTGATAAATGGTTGCTAGGGTACTGTGTTTGGTTGCTAGGGAGTGGCTTGGCAACTACCAATGATGACACTCCAAAGGCTGCCTGCCAGCATGAATGATATAAACCAACCCCCATGTCTCTATGACATTCAGGTTTGAAGATATGCCTCTTCAGGTTTGGGTTGCTAGGGTGCTCGATAGTGGTTGCTAGGGCGTGTCTATGGTGATTCATGATTGCCTGTTTACTGCCCCGAATCAAATGAGCCCACCCCCATGTCTCTATGACACTGTGATCCAAAGATATTCATCTGGGCTTTTATAATGGCAGTCTATGGGATCTGTTGCTAGGGTGCTCTAAATGGTTGCTAGGGCGTGGCTTAACAGCTTCACAGTGATTCTGAGAGTCTGATTGGTTGTCTGAGTTAAATGAGCCCTCCCCCATGTCTCTATGACATTGTGATGTAGAGTTATGTTCAATGCAAAATTCCTATGTAAATTACCATAGTAGGAAAAACACACGCTTTTAATGGGCCGTCCCTCCCCATAGTATGTCAATGGGGCCACTTTGGGGGGCTCTTGCGCCCCAGGGGTACAACTTATACCCCATTGTGAGGTATGTTCTCGCACAGCTTGCGAGCCTCTCCAAATGTGGCGAATCGCATGTTTCTACGAAATTCTCGCTCGGCGCTACAACCCCTCAAAGTTGGCCGCAATGTTAAGTCTATGGGATTTTTCGGGCGATTTTTCGCCCCGTGTGAGATCATCGTACACCCGATCGCTTATAAAAGTCATAGCACATCTTTCCTCAATAGGCCGCATGATTTGACGCCAGTTTCGTGGGTCTGTGACAAAAACTGCGGGACGAGTTACGCGCCGAAATTTGTACGGAATCTATAAGAAGAAGAAGAATAATAACTAGATATGTACATTTCCTGAAGAAAATGTGAGTGGTGCTTGCAGTGGCAAAACTCTGCACTCGGTTGCTAGGGTGCTGTAAGTCGTTGCTAGGGTGTGACTATTAAGGTCATAGGTCATTACTAATTGGTTACTTAAAAAGTCAAATGAGTATGAGAGTGTTAGAGAGAGAAAAGGTTCCTAAGGCCCTGTATATGTGTGTGAGAAAGTGACAGTTGAGATTCAAATTCATAAACATTCTGCCATTGTAAGTCTATGGGATTTTTTTGCCCACTTTTTCGTCCGCTGTACGAACATCGTATGCCCGATCGCTTAGAAAAGTCATAGCACACCTCTCCTCAATGAGCCGCACGATTTGACACCTCATTCATGGGTCTACGACAAACAGTGCGGGACGAGTTACGCGCCGAAGTTTTGTCAGGGCGAATAGTAATAGTAATACTAGATATGTACATTTTCTGAAGAAAATGTGAGTGGTGCTTGCCGTGGCAAAACTCTGCACTCGGTTGCTAGGGTGTTGCTATGCGGTTGCTAGGGTAACCGGGGTGGTTGCTAGGGTGTTGCTATGCGGTTGCTAGGAGGTAGCCGGGGTGGTTTAGAAATGGGTTGCTAAGGTACCCAGGGTGTGGCGAGTTGCTAAGGTGTTGCTATCACGGTTCTTGCAGGGTAACGGGGTGGTTGCTAGGGTGTTGTATGCGGTTGCTAAAGGTAACCAAATTGGTTGCTAGAATGGGTTAGCTATGGTACCAAATTGATTACTAAGGTGTTGCTATCACGGTTCTTGGGAATTGGCTCAGGGGTGGTTGCTAGGGGTGTTGTTATTGCGGTTCTTGGGGAGGTAACCAGTGTGAAAGTTTGCTAGAATGGGTTACTAGGGTACCAAGGGTGGTTGCTAAGGTGTTCTTGGCGGTTACTTCTGGGGTAACCAAATTGGTTCTTCAGAGTGTTGCTATGTGGTTGCTAGAATTGGCCAGGTGGTTTACTTCTAGAGGTTAAGGTGCCCAGGGTGGTTGCTAAGGTGTTGCTATCGGTTGCTAGGGTAAACAAATTGGTTACTAGGGTGTTGCTATCGCGGTTCTTCAGGGTACTTGGGGTGGTTGCTAGCGGTTGCTAGGGTACTTGGGGTGGTTGCTAGAGTGTTGTTAGGTAGTTACTAGTTGTCACAGATCATTACTATGGAGTCTTATAGAGTTCTTAGCCTGATTAAACACTTAGCTAATCACTATTAGCATGTAGCTATTCACTACTAGCATGACTAGCATCTTAAAGATACCTATTTGCTAGCATGAGTCAAAAGAACCAAGTCCCGTGTCTCTAGATGTTCTGATGTAGAGATATAGGTCTTGATAAATGGTTGCTAGGGTACTGTGTTTGGTTGCTAGGGAGTGGCTTGGCAACTACCAATGATGACACTCCAAAGTCTGCCTGCCAGCATGAATGATATAAACCAACCCCCATGTCTCTATGACATTCAGATTTGAAGATATGCCTCTTCAGGTTTGGGTTGTTAGGGTGCTCGATAGTGGTTGCTAGGGCGTGGCTAAGAAGTGTCTATGGTGATTCATGATTGGCTGTTTACTGCCCCGAATCAAATGAGCCCACCCCCATGTCTCTATGACACTGTGATCCAAAGATATCCATCTGGGCTTTTATAATGGCAGTCTATGGGATCTGTTGCTAGGGTGCTCTAAACGGTTGCTAGGGCGTGGCTTAACAGCTTCACAGTGATCCTGAGAGTCTGATTGGTTGGCTGAGTTAAATGAGCCCTCCCCCATGTCTCTATGACACTGTAAACCATAGTTATGTTCAATGCAAAATTCCTATGTAAATTACCATAGTAGGAAAAACACATGCTTTTAATGGGCCGTCCCTCCCCATAGTATGTCAATGGGAAAATTTGGGGGGCTCTTGCGCCCCAGGGGTACAACTTATACCCCATTGTGAGGTATGTTCTTGCACAGCTTGCAGCCTCTCCAAATGTGGTGAATCACATCTTTCTCCGAAATTCTCGCTCGGCGCTACGACCCGTCAAAGTTGGCCGCAATGCATTGTCTATGGGATTTTTTCGGCTGATTTTTCGCCCCGTGTACGATCATCGTACACCCGATCGCTTATAAAAGTCATAGCACACCATTCCCGAATAGGCCGCATGATTTGACGCCCATTTCGTGGGTCTGTGACAAAAACTGTGGGACGAGTTACGCGCCGAAATTTCATACGGAAGAATAATAAGAATAATAATAAGAAGCACACAGCATAGTAATAGTGATGCTTTGCCTTTGGCAAGCACCACTAATAATAATAAGTATGTGAGATAATAATAGTGATGCTTTGCCTTTGGCAAGCACCACTAATAATAATAATAATAATAATAACTTTAAGTTTAAATAGCATATCAGTAAGTTGGCTTTCTCAAGCCAACTTAATAAGTTTAAATACAATATCAGTAAGTTGGCTTTTTCAAGCCAACTTAATAATAATCTTAAATAGTAGATCAGTAAGTTGGCTTTCTCAAGCCAACTTAATAATTATTACATTTCAAATAATTCCTTCTGAAATTGTTTTTATGTTTATGTGTAAATGAGTGAGGGGGGGCTTGAATTTTTTTTATTCTGCAAAAGGGGGGCCCGGTAGAAAAAGTTTGGGAACCACTGCTTTAGTGTTTGATTAGAGTTAGTGTGGTTGTTAAAAATCTGGTTTGACGGTTTCATTTCCATCATCCTACGCTAGGTACAGATTATTGCTTGGTAAGTTGGGGTAAAAGGGAGTTTGCATACCTAGTCGAGAGACACATAATAAAAGAACCCGTGTGTTCATCCTAAAGAGCTCTAGAAAGGCCATATCTGAGAGAAGGGTGTTACATTTATATTTGTATAGATATTTTGTAGTCCCTTTCAGAGTGGAAAATCAGCAGTATTAACCTGAATTAAATGTTTTCTATTTTGTATTTAATAATTTGATTTAAAATCCCTTTGACTCCTGTGCATGTTTGACAATACTGACATTAGTTATGTGGTAAATGCATCCATTTCAGATGTATAATAACTGTTTTTCCTGAAGACTTAAGTTATAGTAGCTGAAAAATATTTATAGTGAAACAGATTTATTGTTGTAGATTAATAGTGATGACCCTGTGTGGGCCTAGTGAGGGCTGCCCATGCAGGGCCAGCGCTAAGGGGCCAACGTTTTGCTAGTGAGCAAAGTCTCAGGGGTCCTGCACTAGTAGCCTGCTGGGGGCCCTTAGGCTAGCCCTAAGTGGGTCTGTAGCGGGCCGCAGAACCTGATTTTACCAAGTACGACATGTTCCTGGATCAACATCTTTGTTGACCCTGGAACAACATTGTTGTTTTGATATGTATTTATGGAGCAGACACGACAGACCTGTTCTAGGTTTTCAACCAACCACCTGTTTGTTTTACTTCCACATGAACTGCATCATAATCAATATGAATTATTTACATATCATGACATCCCCCTTTTATTTTTTTTAAACACTTCACTCTATAAATTCCACGACCTGAAAATGACAACAACATCAAAAAGAAAATTCTGCTAACATCTAAGTTGCTTATAAACATGTTTTTTACATTTCTTTTTTTTTTTTTAAATAAAATAAATGTTTTCTTCTTCTTTTTTTTTTTCTTTTAACCACTTTTGAATTGTCCCTTAAATTATTGCACCTGAACAGACATCCGAAAGTTCACAGCTTCTGCTCATGGAGTGATGAGACAGTTATGGAGTTTGAGTGCTAGTTTCATAAGGCAAGTTTATCAGAGATGCATTATGATTGTAGTAAAATCTACAAAAACAAAACACAAAAACTACAACACTGAAACTAAAAAAAATGTGTTTTTTGTATGATTTGATGTCAATTCATCTCAAAATCAGAACATAACTGAGTAAAACCCATCTGTCATAGGACAGATCACAGTCTGAACTGATTTTAGGGCAGCCGTGGCCTAATGGTTAGGGAGTCAGGCTTGTAACTGAAAGATTATGGGTTCGAGTCCCAGGTCCAGCAGGGATTGAAGGTGGGGGGAGTGAATAACTCTTGAGCAAGGCACCAATCCCCCAACTGCTCCCCGCAGCGGTAGCAATGTGGCTGCCCACTGCTCTGGGTGTGTGTTCACTACTCTCTACTGTATGTGTGCACTTGGAGAGCATGAAATGCAGAGCATGAATTCTGAGTATGGGTCACCATACTTGGCCACACGTCACATCCTTTCCTGATTTCACTCCTAACTCAGCTTTGTAGTTCCTGTGTTTGGTCTCAGAATAACTGTACACATCTCTGCTGATGTTTGCTGATCATCTCTGAAGATGATGATGAAGGTCATGTTGATGAAGATTGTTGTGTGTGTCAGTAATGAAGTGTTAAACTCACAGCACTATAAACACTCTCAGAGCACTGAAGCATCTGAATATGAAGGTTGGCATGACAAACAAGTAAAATCTACACTAAAAATCACTCAGATCCAGAGACTTTCTTTGTTCAAAGAAGTCATTTAAGATGGATTAAACTGATCTCAACTAAAGTAAAAACTGTAATATTGTGAAATGTTTAAAATAAACTGTTTTAAATAACAGTTATTTAAAATAACTGTTTTAAATATAAAATGCAACTAATTGTTGTGATCAAAGCGGAATTTTCAGCATCATTACTCCAGTCTTCAGTGTCACATGGTCCTTCAGAAATCATTCTAATATGCTGATTTGCTGCTCAAGACAGATTTCGGATTATTATCAATGTTGAAAACAGTTGTGCTGCTTTAAATTTTTGTGGAAACTGTGATACAATTTATTTTTCAGGATTTTTTGATGAACAGAAAGTTCAAAAGAATAGCATTTATTTGAAATAGAAATAGTTTGTAACATTATAAATGTTTAATGTTAAATAATTTAAATGCATTTTTTGCTGAATTAAATATTACTGACTTTCAAAAGACAAAAATATCGTACAGCCAATACAGAAATGTAATATATGATATATATTGCTTGTCGTGTCTTCCATTGTTATTTAGACAGAGGACAGTAAAGAAGAGTCAGGGCTACAAAGTCCGGAACAGAAAAACTTGCGTCTTTTATTCTTACACTTGCATTCAGGGAGCAAATCACTTCATCATCACTACATGACTCCACTCCTTTCTTGCATATTAAAGCATAATTTTCCTTCATACATAACACACTACATCTGGCCATTCACACCAGTAGAGTTCCTTTCAAAAAATGCTCGTCGCCACTTTGTTGTGTCTTCCTTTGTTATTTAGACAGATGACAGTAAAGAAGAGTCAGGGCTATGTTAATTAACTATTTAATAATACGTGAACATCTGCAAATTTATTAAAGCAATATATATACAAAAAGTATATCTTTATATATGGTTTGTAATATATATATGAAGAGTTCAGATGCAAAAGCCTCTAAATCCACCTGACGTATTTCTTTAAAATTAGAATTTCTTTCTGGCTACTTTGTATAGGTTTCTATGTAAGTACTGGCACTTATGATTGGGCTGAGGCTGGAATTTAGCGAGTTTGAAGTAAAAGTGTTTGATGGACGTATACTATGTGTCAGGAGCATTCACTCAGTATCATTATCTCATTTTTGACCGAGATGACATTTAGCTGCTTTTGCATCTGAACTCTTCATATATTGTCTATCTTTTATTATTTCTATTAAGGTATGAAACAATGTTCATGGTCTCATTCATGTCAGATTGTATTGCTGATCTGTAATATATTATTGAACTGTGAGTGTTTGTAAGATGGCCGATGAACTCCAAACTTAATCATGTGACGGATCTATAAGAGCCCAATGAATCAAATTAAAACCAGTTTCCAGCATTACTCGTCTCCCTACAGAGTATAAGAATATGAGACAAAAGAGGGAGAAAAACAACAGAGTTATTTCAGATCCTCCTTTGAGCAGCTGCAGAATCAGTTCAGTCACTGTGACTCTGACTGACAGAGTTTTTTGTACAAATCTTTATCACTGTGTGAACCACCTAATGCTCTCAGGCCAGTATAAACTCTGACAGTAATAATGTCCAGCATCTTCAGTCTGGACTCCACTGATGGTCAGAGTGAAATCACTGATAGATCCACTGCCACTGAATCTAGATGGAGTTCCTGACTGGAGGGTGTTTGCATGATAAATCAGGAGTTTAAGCGCTTGTCCAGGTTTCTGTAAGTACCAGGCTAAACGATTTTTTAAATACACACCAATGCTGGTTTTACAGTTGATTTTGACTGTTTCTCCTGGTTGAGCTGCTGTCATTGAGGGACTCTGAGTGACGGTGATCTGTCCTCTACACTCTGAAACACACAACAAGAAGAAAATCAACTCAAAACTTTGATAATATACTTGAAGAAATTAATTCATATCAACAAACCTCCACAAACCTTGAGCAAACACTGTGAGAGTCCAGATGAAGATGATGATGAAGGTCATGTTGATGAAGATTGTTGTGTGTGTCAGTGATGAAGTGTTAAACTCACAGCACTATAAACACTCTCAGAGCACTGAAGCATCTGATCAATATGCAAACACACTCCAGATCATTTACCTGAAGACAGTCACTTATTAACACACACAATATACAATTACTAAAATATGAAAAAATAATAATTTTTTATAATATTATATCTTCTAATAGCCAAGCACCTAAATTGTATCACATCATTCACTTCTGAATTAATCTACAAGACCAACTTTAGTATATTAACCTGACTCTCTCCTGTGAGACGTTTGAGAATATTTTTGACTATAGTTGGAGAGAAACTGTTAATGACTGTTAATTCCTAAATTTAGTGTTAAATACAATAGATGTTCCTGCAGGTTTTTAACAGACATGAGGATCATCAAACACGTCTCTCCATCAATTACTGAATCAACTGAGTTTAATTGTGTCATGTCACATCAAATGTAAATTTTTCCATAAATTCAGTTTTATGCTTTAGTAATAACGCTACTGCAAAAAGTACATAAAGTAAATGAAGGTAATTTGTGCTGTGAGTGGATGTGTTTGTTGGAGTCTCAGTTGATGTGTGTCAGACCCCTTGCACCGTTCTGTGTTGGTTTTGCCCTTGTCACACCCCTGTTGGACTTATTTTGGTTTCTCCCTTGTGTCCTTATATGGTTTTCCTGTTCCGTTCCTCGTTTAGTCTTTATTGGTTAATTACTTACACCTGTCCTTGTATCGTTTGCACCCCTTTATAAGTTGTATTCAGTTCAGTGTTTGTCGTCGGACCTTGTTGTATGTTGGTGTGTGTCATCCTGCTGTTCCTGTTTACCCTTGTGTGGATTTATATTAAAGACTGTTTATATTATTCCGTCCTTGTTCGTCTATATCTGACACAACCGTGACAGTAGGTCCGACCGTAGCCGTATTCAGACACCGGATTTTCACGCATTTTATTTTCACTTTTTTTTACCAGTATTTTTCCTTTCCCGTTTACCATATGGACATCGCCTCTATTAACGTTGTACCAAGGAGGGGTTACACCATTCTGAGAGGGTCTACCATCTTTATCTTCCAGAATGGCAGGAACCTGGAGGACTACGTGGAGGAGTTTGTCGACACCTGCCATCGTGCCAGTTGCGATGACGTCTGCCTGATGGAGGGATTTAGGTGTGGTCTGGACTATGACCTCCGCTTCGTCATGCCCTGCGAAGATCCCTGCTGGACTCTACAAGATTACATCAACATCGCATTGTGGAGAAGTGGATCAACGTTCACGTTGGGCGAAGCGGAGGAGGACAGCGATCTCGTTCAGCCACACCTTGCAGACGTCTCGCAACCAGACCCAGAGCCCAGTCCACCACCACCCCGACTTGCGGAGCCTGAGCCCGAGCCCACCGCGGATGGAGTGCCCGAGCCGACAGCGACAGAGCCATCACCACAAGGAGTGACTGAGCAAGAGATCGCTATGGAGCCGGAGCTATTCAAGTCCGACCAGGTGCGAGAGCCGGCCACCATGCCTGCGACGGGGGAGGTTTCAGAGGAGCGGGAGGGTGCTGAGGACAGCACCGCCCACTGCACTGCTGAGGGTGAGAGGCATCTGGACCCGGGACTATTAGAAATTGAACTGGACTTAACCAATGTCACTGAGGATATACATGTGAAAGTTCCTGCCTGCTCTGAACACCATACTGGCCTGGATTTCCCACCCACCCTCCCTGTGCATTCTCCTCCTGTTGAACCTGCCACATCATCCTTACCACCGCTGTCTCCTGACAGCCCCGCTACTCCTCACCCTCAGCCCACCATCTGTGCGGTGGGTTCGCCGCAGGTCTGCCAGTCTCCATCGGTGTCATGGCTGGAGGATCCCTCATCTTCGCCTCCAGCCTCTGAGTCCTGGACTCCACCTCGGCCCTCCGACCCTGCGGCTCCACCCCGTCTCTCAGCTCCCTCGTCTCCACCGTCGCCCGTCGGTCCACCAGCTCCACCGGGCTCCATCGTCCCTCCGGCTCCGCCCTGGTCAGTCATCGCCCCACCTTCACCTCTGGACTCCACTCCTCCGGCTGCGCCTTGTCGCTTTGTCCCTTCGGCTCTGTGGACCTCCTCCCTCCCGCGGGTACAGCCTCGGTCCTCTGTCGCTCCGGCTCCGCCGCGGACCTCCGGATCTCCGCCTCCGCCTCGGTCGCCAGAGCCTTGGGCTCCGCCTGGGCCCTCCGGATCCTCGGTGTCGCCAAGGACCATCGGCTCTCCGTCTCCGCCTCGGGCTCTACCACCACCTGCTCCGCCTCCGTCGGTCGGCCCCCTGGAGTCGCCAGCCTTTTCTCCACCATGGCTCCTCCCTCCATCGGCTCCACCTTGGGGCTCCATCATGGCTGCGGTCTGGGTCTCACCTGGCACCTCCTGCTCCGGGTTCCTTCTGTCTCCTCCTTGGCTTAACCCTCCATCGTCACCACCCTGGACACTTCTGTCTCCTCCTTGGCTTAACCCTCCGTCGTCACCACCCTGGACACTTCTGTCTCCTCCTTGGCTCAATCCTCCGTCATTACTACCATCTGTTTGTTGTCCTCCTCCCGGGAGTCCGTCCTCCGCCTGAGTCTCCTCCTATTTTGAACTTTTTGTTACCTGCCCACATCCACTCTTTTGTTTTGTTTGCTCTACGGCGCGAGGTCGCGCCTTCCGGGAGGGGGGAGTAGTGTCAGACCCCTTGCACCGTTCTGTGTTGGTTTTGCCCTTGTCACACCCCTGTTGGACTTATTTTGGTTTCTCCCTTGTGTCCTTATATGGTTTTCCTGTTCCGTTCCTCGTTTAGTCTTTATTGGTTAATTACTTACACCTGTCCTTGTATCGTTTGCACCCCTTTATAAGTTGTATTCAGTTCAGTGTTTGTCGTCGGACCTTGTTGTATGTTTGGTGTGTGTCATCCTGCTGTTCCTGTTTACCCTTGTGTGGATTTATATTAAAGACTGTTTATATTATTCCGTCCTTGTTCGTCTATATCTGACACAACCGTGACAATGTGTGTTTGTGCAGGAGGTTTTTGTTCAGCTGCTCTATTAGTTTGTATCACTGTGGGTCACTTTCGGCAGCGGCACCAAACTGGATGTTGACAGTAAGTAAATCATCATTTAATATTATTAATACAACAACTCACTGTTAAACACTTTCTAAGTTATTTTTAAAGTTATAGTAGACCTGCCAGGCAAAAGTTATATTTTCTGTTTTTTTTTTTTAAAAAACTTTTTTACCCAATTTTCTCATGTTGCCTTGAAAAATTCTGATGAATTCCTGAAGTTATGATGTTTATTCACATCTGATCTTTGTTTTTAATCAAAGTGACAAACATTGAAGTCGATAATAAAAATTACTCTTTAAATTAATGTATTTCACCAAATGATCACAGGCTTTGTAAAAATACATTAACGTGACCTACAGTTTAATGTTGTTAAAATGCCCAAGAAAGCTATAATTGTATTCACTGAGTTGACTATTGTGTGTTTGTCAGGCGTCACTCGTCCTAAAGTGAGCGTCCTGCCGCCCTCCAGTGCAGAGATCTCCTTAAAGAAGACAGCGACACTGGTGTGTGTGTGTGTGGCCAACAAGGGCTTCCCGTCAGACTGGAGCCTGAGCTGGAAGGTGGACGGGAGCAGCAGGTCTCAGGAGAGCAGCGCTGGGCTCCTGGAGAAGGACGGTCTGTACAGCTGGAGCAGCAGCCTGACTCTCTCTGAGCAGGAGTGGATGGAGAGCGTCTCAGTGAGCTGTGAGGCCACACGGAGCGGCCAGCCTGCGCTCACTGGACACGTGACCAGACATCAGTGTTCAGAGTAGATCTGCTGCTCTTCTCACTCATGTCTCACATGGAGACTAACAGCACATGAGTGACTCCTTCATTCTCCATATCCAGCTTCAGTCGCTCTCATCTGCATCTGCTCTGCTTTGTGTGTTTCATACAAGACTCTATGTGTGCTTTACCATTCAGTGGTGATGCTATTAAAATTAACTCCGTAAATAAAATTCAATTGTAACTTTAAGTCTATGTTCTTTTTTTGTCATTTTTGTTTCGGGTGTTTCTTTGGATCAGGACTTTAGCTCACATAAAAAAATAGCGTTAGATTAATTTAATAAGATAAAGAGTGTTAGATTAACATATTTACTGTAGCAAGTGGAAAACTGAATAAATGCTTTATATTTCATTTAATATCCATGAAAATTCAAAAACACAGTTTTGCTGTTTGATCATTTAAACACTTTGAACAGGATCAGTTTCACTTCTGCAACTGGAGTGATGAGACCGTTATGAAGTTTGAGTGGTAGTTTTATAAGACTTTTACAACTAATGAATAAACTGTACAAGGATGGAGACTTTTGACTGAAAGATGATTAATAAACTATTTAAGCAGCAACATCTTTATGTCCTGCTGATTATATATAAGAGTGGAGAGATGAAAAGATTATTATATTAAAGTAACTTTAATAATCCTCAAAAAATAATGATGGATCTCAATAAAATTGATATTAAGATCATATTTGTGTTTCAGCACTATTGAGTGAGTGATAGTGTTTGAGCAGCTGCAGAATCAGTTCAGTCACTGTGACTCTGACTGACGGAGGTTTTTGTGTGACTCTTTATCACTGTGTGATCACATTGTTGCTGTTGATTTGATAGTAACTCTGGAGCTCCTGAATGACGGCTGTTGGTAAAATAAATCAGGAGTTTAGGAGCTTCTCCAGGTTTCTGTAAGTACCAGGACACACAGGGGTTTCCACCGCAGACTGTAGTAGGTCTACTGAGTTTACAGCTCATCTCAACATTTTCTCCTGGTGTGGCAGTTTTCACTGGAGTCTGAGTGACTGTGATCTGAGCTTTACACCCTGAAAAACAAACATTTCCATAAACATATTATTTAACATGATATAAAATTATTTAGTTAATATAGTTTATTTCAAATATACACTATTCACCTGGTATGAAGCAGTATAAAAGTGTCCAGATGAAGATGATGATGAAGGTCATGTTGATGAAGATTGTTGTGTGTGTCAGTGAAGTGTTAAACTCACAGCACTATAAACACTCTCATCATCTGATCAATATGCAAACACACTCACTGTCACAGTTCTGTCTGTTTGTATATTTGGTTTCTCCCATTGTCTCCCCCCATTGATCTGTCTATTTTGGTTTAGTCCTTTGTTAACGTCATCACATTCACCTGTCTTTGTAATCAGCACACCCTTTATAAGTCAGTCTCTGTTCTTAGTGTCTTGTCGGTCTTTATTGTTGAATAACGTTTGTTTGTTCTACGTGTGTGGATTATCGCTCTGTGTTCCTGCCTGTTCCAGCTTATGCTACCAGAAGTTTATATTAAATATATTGTTGCTTGTTATCTCGTCTCTCGTCTCGTTCCATCCAGCACGCAGCAACCACGTAACAGAAAGACCGACCAAAACAGTTTACCCGTCGTGATTCCCCTACGTTTATTTTTTCGTCCTTTTTCTCAGTGTTTTGTTTTTGATTTTTCTTCATGGATCCTGCCGTTCAGATCATCATCCTGGAGCAGGGGAATCGCTCTCTCGAGGACCACACCAGAGACTTTATGCACCTCGTGCCACAAACACACTACCCGGACAGCTGCTTGTGCACGTTCTATCGGGTGGGATTGAACCCCACCATCAAGGCGCAGCTGTCCGGGGAGGGTCCTCGAGAGAGCATCGCCGATTACATCGAGTGGGTGCTGGCGTCCTGTAGATCGTCATGGACTGTCGGCATCGTCGAGAAGGACGTCAGCCCCACTCAAGACCCAGAGCCCAGCCAACCATCACCCCGACACGCGGAGTATGAGCCCGAGCCTACCGCGGATGACGAGCCAGAGCCACGAGCGACAGAGCCCAACACGTCCGACCAGGTGCGAGAGCCGGCTAAAACTACCGTAAAGGTGGAGTGCTGCGTGGAGCAAGAGAGGGCTATGGAGAGCCCTGCCCACTGCACCACCGCTGGGGGTGAGCTTGAACTGAACTCTTTACGGAAGTTCTGGAAACTCACTCTGGGGATTTAATAGACTTTTCTACGGAAATATCTACCTGTTATGATCATCCTGTCTGCCTGGAATTCCCACCCACCCACCCTCTTCTGTCTACATCCATGTCTGTCTGGCCACCGCTGTCCCCTGACAGCCCCTCTGCTCACCCTCAGCCCACCACCTGTGCAGTGGGCTCGCCGCGGGTCTGCCAGCTTCCATCGGCGTCAGGGCTGGAGGATCCCTCAGCTCCGCCTCCAGCCTCAGAGTCCAGAACTCCGCCTCGGCCCTCCGACCCTGCGGCTCCACCACGGCTCTCAGCTCCCTCGTCTTCACCGTCGCTCGTCGGTCCACCAGCTCCACCGGGCTCCCTCGTCCCTCCGGCTCTGCCTTGGTCGGTCGTCGTCCCGCCATCGCCTCAGGACTCCACTCCTCCGGCTTTGCCTCGTCGCTCCGTCCCGCCGGCTCCGTTGGGCTCCTCCCTCCCTCCGGCTCCACCTCAGTCCTCTGTCGCTCCGGCTCCGCAGCGGACCTCCGGAGCTCCGCTTCCGCCTCAGTCGCTGGAGCCTTGGGCTCCGCCTTGGCCCTCCGGATCCTCGGTGTCGCCCAGGATCTTCGGCTCTCCGTCTCAGCCTCGGGCTCCTCCGCCAGCTGCTCCGCCTCTGTCGGTCGGCCCCCTGGAGTCGTCAGCCCTTCCTCCACCATGGCTCCTCCCTCCATCGGCTCCACCGTGGGTCATCATGGCTGCGGTCTGGGTCTCCCTCTGCTTCTCCTGCTCCGGGTCCCTCCTGTTTCCTCCCTGGCTCCTCCCACCTTCGTCGCCCCCTTGGACTCTGATCACTCTGTTTTTTGTCCCCCTCCCGGGGTTCCGTCCTCCGCCGAAGCCTCCTCCCACATGGACTCTGTTTTTCTGCTGTTTTTTTTGCCCCTCTTGTCTGTTTTGTTTTTTGTTTTCTACGGCGCGAGGTCGCGCCTATTCGGAGGGGGGCGTAATGTCACAGTTCTGTCTGTTTGTATATTTGGTTTCTCCCATTGTCTCCCCGTCATCCTGTTAACTTTGGTTTTGCCCTCGTTATTCTGTTATCCCCGTCACCTGTATTTCATTATTAGTCACCCTTTATAAGTCTGCCCTTTTCTTGAGTTTGCTGTCGGTCTTTAATGTAACGTTTGTTTGTTCTACGTGTGTGGATTATCGCTCCGTGTTCCTGCCTGTTCCAGCTTATGCTACCAGAAGTTTATATTAAATATATTGTTGATTGTTATCTCGTCTCTCGTCTCGTTCCATCCAGCACGCAGCAACCACCGTAACACTTCACTGTCATTTACCTGAAGACAGTACAGATACACAGTTGTGCTGGTATTTTATTATTATTTTGATAATATATTTATCCATGGTACTGTATAATAGATAAAAGGTCGTTCAATAGAAAAATCACCATTTAAATCTTGCCTAAACATTTCATTATGCAGTTATATAGCAGCTTTAAAATCACATGTATACTGGAAATACATTTTGGTATACTGATTGTGAACAAAATGATTTCAGCTTTAATTTACAAAATACCTTTATTTTAAAGATTTGTGCTGCTGCTTCTATAATAATCCATGTCTGATGTTGAGTGTCATATCAGTGTGTGTGTGAGTGTCGCTGTTCCCTTTCTCTGCTGAGTTTGTGTTTATTTTGAGGTGACGGAGGTTTTGTACCACGCCACTCAGGAATGAAGCACTGTGGTTGACTTTTGGTGGAGGAACTAAACTGATACTGCAAGTCTCTTTAAATGTTTTAAATATCATTAAAATTGGATCAAAAAATCATCAAAAAATTTGCATGTGGACAATGTTTTTTTAATATGTTTGAGAATAATTTAAAATGTAACCCATTAATTCAGAAAATAGCAAATCATTATTATTTTTTATGGTATTGGGTACAACGGGGCTAAAGGCGCCTTTGATATTATTTTCCTCTAAACCACTAAAAGAAAAACGTGGCGTAGCACTTTCCAAAACATCCGCTTTTCAATATACACATGCAAAATTGTCTGATCCTTGACGCGATCACAAGCAGCAGCGCAAAGTCGATTCTGTGCTTGCTTGATAATATTTGATGTTTTTAAAAATGTTGTAGATTTAAGTAGCAAATGAGAATCACTAAAATTATTCAATATATCTTGAGACAAAGGTCTTCTTAGTGAATTTCAGTTTTGTTTAAGATAATTAAAACAGCAGTTTTTAAATAATGAAAGAATATATAAAAGTATAGTATTTGGGGTAAAAATCGCCCCTGCTGTTGGGGCTAAAAGGCACAATAATAACATGATAATTAACAGAAGACTGATTTTTCAATTTGTTGACATGACATTGTTAGATTCAGATGGTAAATATTATATATTACATTGGGTGTCTATCCTAGAGATAATCACCATGTTTAGAATAAAACCATCATTTTTAAAAACATGCTATTAATCATATCATATAATAAAATATCATTTGTCGTTACAGCTGTAAATCTGTATTAAATTATTATGGGATCTTTTTCAATGCTTTCAGAATCTTTACATTTTAAAATGATTTAGTTTCTGTATTTTAAAATATGTTTCATATTAACATATTTTAATGACAGTATATTTATAGAACAAATAATATTTATTTTATTTGCTAAAGTGATTGTTTGAACAAGTATTAACTTTGACATTATATATATATAT
Source organism: Labeo catla (assembly GCA_012976165.1). NCBI lineage: Eukaryota > Metazoa > Chordata > Actinopteri > Cypriniformes > Cyprinidae > Labeo > Labeo catla. The sequence continues at coordinate 16,307 of VONZ01002100.1, forward strand.
ATATATATATATATATATAACATTATTTTAGCTAAACTATTTGTATCAATACTGTGTGCCTTTTACCCTGTGTTTGGGGTAAAAGGCCCCCCTGCCACCTCACACATTTATAAGATTTTTAAACAAAATAAAATTGTATGATTTATTTTCACACAAAATCTTTTGCTCCATAAATGTTCAATAGAAACCAATGTATTTTTCTGCAATCATACACTTTGGGCACAGTGAAAAGAACATTTTTTCTTAAGGGGCGCCTTTAGCCCCATTGTACCCTATTGTGTTTGCCATTACAGTGTTTAAATTAGATGTACATAATACATTTAGTAGTGGTGAACATTTATTTAATGGAGATTTAATGTAGGATAGTGTCTATGTGGTATATGAATGAAAGCAGTGAGATCAAACTACAGTTACAATGAAATGATTGTGATTTTTATTGAATAATCATGTCTGAAACTATGAGCTGAATTCTAATAGCACTGGAGTGTGACTTTGTGTTGTGTGTGTTTGTGTGTTTCAGCTGGTCCCGCAGTGAAGCCCTCTGTGTCTCTGCTGCCGCCCTCTTCTCTGCAGATCTCTGGAGACTCAGCCGCACTGCTCTGCCTGCTCAGCTCTTACTCTCCACAGGGGGCGCAGGTGAGCTGGATGCTGGACGGGTCAAAGGTCACCGAGGGGGTTCAGACCAGCATAGAGAGCGAGCGGGACGGACGCTACAGCCGCAGCAGCGTCCTGACCCTCAGCAAAGCACGCTGGGAAGGTGCAGATCGCTTTGTCTGTAAAGTAACACACAGCGGAGCTGATCAAGAGGCCTCGTTCCTCAAGAGCTCCTGCTGATGTTTCTCCAGTGAAGAGCAGCAGGATTCACAGCAGTCACGTGATTTACAGCTCAATACTGAAACAGTCTTTCAATGTGCTGCCTTTAATTCAATAAAGCTTCTGAACGCCTTACATTTGTGTTCGACTGCATCATTGATCAGTGTGTCGTTCCTTCACTAAAGTTTGAGCTGCTGTTGATGATTGTAATAGTTGAGAACAGCTGCATTTAGCAGTAAATGTGAACTGAAGCTCTTGGGGTTTGAACATGGTCACTGGAGACGGAGCTGCTCTATTCTGAGACGATCAGAATCACTAAAGCTGCCAATGCAAATCTGATTTTCACCTCAAACTCACAGTTTCACTGTTTGATTGGTTCAACGTTCTGAACTGGAACAGTTTCACTTCTGCTCATGAGAAATGTGTTTTGAGTAATGCATTCATTAGTACCAACTTGTGAAGCTGCTCAAAAACATCCTTATGTTGCTGGTGATACATAATAACTACAATATGATAAACTACGTGTGTAATACATTCTGTAATATAAACAAAACACAGAAACTTCAAAATATGGCACCTTCATTATTTGTAAATTTAATCAAGCATGTTGTGCAAACACGGTAAGATGGCTCTGTAGAGAGAAAGTACTGCAGTGGATACTGTGTGATGAACAGAATATTTTTCTGCTTGTTTATGGGTCTTACATTGCAAATGATTTTACTAACCCAAAGTGGCTCACAGATCTTACATACCTGACATTTTTGATAGACTTAATAGCCTTAATTTGTCACCTCAGAACCAGATTTCAAACCTACTAATAATGTCTGATAAAATTGAGGGGTTTGTGAGGTTGGCGTGGGAAATTTAGACATGTTTCCAATCTTGGATGACAGACTTGGGGTGCGCATGTCCTAAAAGGCTGGAAATCTCTCGTCTAATAGAGCTGATTTCAGTCATAACTCAGTTTTGAGCACATGTGTAGTTCCTGTGTTTGGTCTCTGTGTGTCAGTAGTGAGTGATAGTGTTTGAGCAGCTGCAGAATCAGTTCAGTCACTGTGACTCTGACTGACAAAGGTTTTTGTACGACTCTTTATCACTGTGTGAACACATAGTCACTGTTGATTTCATGTACACTCTGACAGTAATAATGTCCAGCATCTTCAGTCTGGACTCCACTGATGGTCAGAGTGAAATCACTGTTAGATCCACTGCCACTGAATCTAGATGGAGTTCCTGACTGGAGGCGGTTAGCCCAATAAATTAGTAGTGTAGGAGCTTCTCCAGGTTTCTGTAAGTACCAGGCTAACCAGTCATCGGAACCATCATTGTAAACATCTCTGCTGGTTCTACAGTTGATTTTGGCTGTTTCTCCTGGTTGAGCTGCTGTCATTGAGGGACTCTGAGTGACGGTGATCTGTCCTCTACACTCTGAAACACACAACAAGAAGAGAATTAACTCAAAACTTTGACAATATACTTTAGGAAATAAGTGTTCAAACTTGTTCACAAACCTTGAGCAAACACTGTGAGAGTCCAGATGAAGATGATGAAGGTCATGTTGATGAAGATTGTTGTGTGTGTCAGTGATGAAGTGTTAAACTCACAGCACTATAAACACTCTCAGAGCACTGAAGCATCTGATCAATATGCAAACACACTCCAGATCATTTACCTGAAGACAGTCACTCATTAATAGACACAAAATACAAATTACTGAAATGTGCAAAAATAATCTTTTTTATAATATTATATCTTCTAATAGCCAAGATGTTGTGAATTATAGTTAATTCACTTCTGAATACATCTTGAAGACACACTTTTGTACATTTTACTGACTGGCTGCTTTGAGACTGAGGATATGTTTGACTGTAGTTGGATAGAAACATGACTGACTCATTTCTAAATTTTATGCCAAATGTTACTGCAGGTTTTTAACAGACATGAGAATCATCACACAGTAGCATGATATAAAACATGATCACTCTTTATAAATCTTAAAAATAAATCTAAAAATAAAAATGGTGATATAAATATGATTCATTATCATCTGCTCTGAAATTGAGGAATGTGTTTCTGTGATGTTGTTAATATCCTTAGTATGAGGGATGAACATAATAAATCAGTACAATGATGTTGATGATGCAGTTTTGAAAGAATGAGGATTAATCATACATGCATAAAATAAATAATATATATATATATATATATATATATAGTGAAGAATAGAAACTATCCTCTGAATGGAAAATCAAAACTGACTGAATTTCTACATAAAGGACTAAAAATAATAGGAAACAAAAAAGATTTCAGAAAAATCATTATCAAAAATAAATACTTATGTTCAACAAAACTGATGATTATTATAAGATCATACTGTTTCTGCACAGTTGAGTGAGTGATAGTGTTTGAGCAGCTGCAGAATCAGTTCAGTCACTGTGACTCTGACTGACAGAGGTTTTTGTACGACTCTTTATCACTGTGTGAACACATTACCACTGTGGTAACTCTGACAGTAATAATGTCCAGCATCTTCAGTCTGGACTCCACTGATGGTCAGAGTGAAATCAGTCTCAGATCCACTGCCACTGAATCTAGATGGAGTTCCTGACTGGAGGTATTCTGTAGCATAAATCAGGAGTTTAGGAGCTTCTCCAGGTTTCTGTAAGTACCAGAACACACATGGTGGGTAGCAGTCTGTAGCAGGACTACTGAGTTTACAGTTCATCTCAACATTTTCTCCGGTTGTGGCAGTTTTCACTGGAGTCTGAGTGACTGTGATCTGAGCTTTACAACCTGAAAAACAAACCATTTATGAGTCCATAAAAATATATTATTTAACATATTATAAAATTATTAAATTATTATAGTTTATTACAAATATATACTATTTACCTTGTAGTATAAAGCAGTATGAAAGTGTCCAGATGAAGATGATGATGAAGGTCATGTTGATGAAGATTGTTGTGTGTGTCAGTGATGAAGTGTTAAACTCACAGCACTATAAACACTCTCAGAGCACTGAAGCATCTGATCAATATGCAAACACACTCCAGATCATTTACCTGAAGACAGTCGCTCATTAACAGAAACAAAATACAGTTACTAAAATGTGAAAAAATAATATTTTTTTCTAATATTATATCTTCTAATAGCTAAGCGACTAAATTATATCAGATCATTCACTTCTAAATAAATCTACAAGAACAACTTTAGTATATTAAGCTGAATCTCTCCTGTGGCACTTTTGAGAATATTTTTGACTGTAGTTGGAGAGAAACTGTTAATGACCGTTAATTCCTGAATTTAGTGTTAAATACAATAGATGTTCCTGCAGGTTTTTAACAGACATGAGGATCATCAAACACGTCTCCATCGATCACTGAATCAACTGAGTTTGATTGTGTCTTGTCACATCAAATGTTATTTTTTTCATAAATTCAGGTTCATACTTTAGTAATAATGCTACTGCAAAAAGTACATAAAGTAAAGTAATGTAATTTGTGCTGTGAGTGGATGTGTTTGTTGGAGACTCAGTTCATTAGTGAAGTGTTCAGGAGGTTTTTGTTCAGCTGCTTTATTAGTTTGTATCACTGTGGGTCACTTTCGGCAGCGGCACCAAACTGGATGTTGGCAATAAGTAAATCATCATTTAATATTATTAGTACAACAACTGACTTTTAAACACTTTGTTGCTGTATAGGATGCTTTTTATATTTTATTTTGTATTTTATATTTACTTTTATTTTTAGTTCTCACTGAATGTTTGGCAGTCAACACTTTAAAGATCGTCAAAGCGTCTATGTTTTCTTCCAGTAAACTATAATCTTCTCTGTTATTTCTTGATAACATAATTTAATGCTTTTTCCCCCTCATTGGTAATTAAATTCTAAAAGGTTAAATATGAAATAAAATAAAGAAATAAAATTATATACTTAATTTTAGAAAAAAAATTATTTACATTCGGTTGTCATTTTGACACCACTTTGTTTTTACTAGAAAATTTAAGACAGTAATTAAACCTAAATTTTCAGATTAGTGTGTTGATTATTAAGTAAAGCCTAAAGATATTTTCAAACTGGATATTATGGATTCTTGATTGTATATTTGTTAATATTTGTATAAGTTCTAGGTTATTTTAAAAGTTATAGTGGACATGCCAGGCAATGTTTTGTTTTGTTTTTTTAAAATGTACCCAATTTTCTCATGCTGCCTTCAAAAATTCTGATGAATTCCTGCATTTATGATGTTTATTCACATCTGATCTTTGATGTTTTTAATCAAAGTGACCAGCATTGAAGTCGATAATGAAAATGACTCTTCAAATTTATGTATTTCACCAAACTTTTGTTGCTTTGCTGATCACAGGCTTTGTAAAAATACATTAACGTGACTTACAGTTTAATGTTGTTAAAATGCCAAAGAAGGCTAGAATTGTGTTCACTGAGTTGACTATTGTGTGTTTGTCAGGCGTCACTCGTCCTAAAGTGAGCGTCCTGCCGCCCTCCAGTGCAGAGATCTCCTCAAAGAAGACAGCGACACTGGTGTGTGTGGCCAACAAGGGCTTCCCGTCAGACTGGAGCCTGAGCTGGAAGGTGGACGGGAGCAGCAGGTCTCAGGAGAGCAGCGCTGGGCTCCTGGAGAAGGACGGTCTGTACAGCTGGAGCAGCAGCCTGACTCTCTCTGAGCAGGAGTGGATGGAGAGCGTCTCAGTGAGCTGTGAGGCCACACGGAGCGGCCAGCCTGCGCTCACTGGACACGTGACCAGCTCTTTCTTTGGATCAGGGCTTTAGATCAAATTTAAAAACATTTTTTAGAAACTTCACTCAATGGACCGTAAAAACACCTGTAAATAGATGATAAAACATTATGAGTATAGTGTAGAGAATAGTGTTAGATAAATGTAATAAGATAAAGAGATCTATCTATGTTAGATTAACATATTTACTGTAGCAAGTGGAAATCTGAATGAATGCTTTATATTTTATTTAATATCCATGAAAATCTTCACTGTTGAGTGAGTGATAGTGTTTGAGCAGCTGCAGAATCAGTTCAGTCACTGTGACTCTGACTGACGGAGGTTTTTGTACGACTCTTTATCACTGTGTGGACACACCACCACTGTGGTAACTCTGACAGTAATAATGTCCAGCATCTTCAGTCAGGACTCCACTGATGGTCAGAGTGAAATCACTGTTAGATCCACTGCCACTGAATCTAGATGGAGTTCCTGACTGGAGGCGGATTGTATAATAAATTAGGAGTTTAGGAGCTTCTCCAGGTTTCTGTAAGTACCAGCTAAGAGCGGGTTTTCCATCACCATAACAGCAGGCTGGATTACTGCTAACTTTACAGGTTACAGTGACTGATTGTCCAGTTTGAGCGAGGACTGAGGGAGTTTGTGTCACTGACACCTGTGCAATTGATTCTGTCAAAATGAGAAAGATTTGAAACCACAAACACTTTTACAATCAGATATCTTCACAACATACATAATAAGTAAATAATGTATGTAATTACTGACACAAACCTCGGCATAACAATCCCATCATCCAGATCAATATGGTGAAAGTCATTTTTGTTGGTTGTAGGTTCAGTTACAGTGAAAAACAGTTGTTGATCATGTTTGATGTTTGACAGAGTTATAAACACATGCAGAGCACTGAAGCGTGTGTCGCTCATGTAAAACACTCTATGCAAACACTTCAGGAGAATCTCAACAATTTGAAGTTGGTTTAATGTGCTGTTTCACTGAGACTTAAGAAAATGTTTAATGAGTTCACATGTTAATATAATCAATTTTTTTTTGTTATATTTTTATTTTATATTTAATATTTTAATCCTTTATTTATGGAGATAAAATAATGCCATAAAGATTTGCATGTGAAGAGTAGGTGTTGTGCAAGTGTACATAAGACTGTAAGCGTAAATTAAAATTGCATGCGCAAGAGAAGCTTTGTGAAAGTGTAAATCACGTTTCAAGCATAAAAAAACAGATTTGCAGCATTTTACTGTTACTCGTAAGTGCAATTCATGTGTTGTGAAACTGCAGCTTCATGCTTTCGCAAAATAAATACGATCTGCATTCTTCCGACTTTCATTTCTCCGCGCTTACACTTTTGGCACGTTCTTTTCGCTAAAATACTGTCAAAAGCACTGCAAGCCTGTGAACAGTGATTTACACACGAAAACAACAGTTTGCAAAACAGACTGACTGTGTAGGACCAATATGTATGTGAAAAAACAGCCTGTTGCAAATGTCTAAATGACTTATTGTGTATGTTGGGCACAACATGTACATGTAATGTACATGTACATTAAAAATAAAATGAAATAAAAACACTATATAAGTTGTGTACCAGGCTATGCTTTCATTCTGAAATTCGAGCTGTGTCGTCATCATCCTCAATAGGCAATATATGATAGTTTACTGTAATATTGTAATTTTGATGATACCTAATACTAAAACTGCCACGGGGTATATTTTACCCGTGGCTGTTTTTTAAATGTAGCCTACATAACAGACTATAAATAAAACATTTAAGTCTCCCAGTCACTGACTTTTACTAAAATGGTGTAATTTACAATCATCTTAAAATGGTTTAGAAAAAAAAAAAAGATCAAAAACGTGGCATTTATATTGTGCCTATATTTTCGTGCTGTCATTGTCTTGCTACTTATGTTTTAATTGTAACTACATTGCTAGGCAGCACCTTTTACTCACTGAATTAGCAGTTGAGATAATTCAGTCAAAAATAAAGTCAAAATTAGTAAAATAAGGTGATTTATGGATGCTGAAGAGCATAGAAGCACTAAATGTCATTAGTTTGAGTCAGAATCTGACGGCTCAACTGACTGTGATCTCATATTTAGATGTTTCTTTATGAAAACAGTGGCATAATACACTGAAATAAAATGTTGTTTAGGCATATAAAAACGGTAGTCGTGCTTGGGTAAAATTTACCCGCTGGAGGTTTTTAGGTGCACAGCGACCCGGTGCTAGTGTTAAACATGGTCTAGTATCTGCACTAGCAGCATAATTTGTAATTTATAATAACATGCATAATTTCACCTGTCTACTGATCAGGGACGACTCCAATTTTTTAACTAAAATTTGGTTCAATATAGTGAATATAATAATAATATATTTTTTTCACTTTAACATGTTATAATTTAAGGGGATTTTACAATTTTTTTTTCCAAATCTTCAAAAATTTCAAAGTATACAATTGAGTGTTAAATGCAATAAACAGAGACATGGTCTGGAAAATAGTCAAATTCAGATTTATGTAGCTTTATTGTTATAGTAAAAAGGTTTTATCAAAAGTATAGCACTCTGATACTATTGTTGAGCATTGTCACGTAATTTTAACATCAGCTATATATTAGGCTATATTATATGATATATTCATTTCAATGTAAAGCCAAACCAATCCAATAATGTTAACACCAGCTAACAATTCAGGATGAACACATAGTCTAGTCTAATGGTACACAACTTATAAAGTATCATGTTTTAATTAAGTTGTTGTTTATTTATTTATTTTAATGTACATGTACATTAAAAGTACCATTCCACCGGAAGCGAGCGACAGCGAGAACTAAATGAAGATAAATGTTTTGGCGAGTGATGTGTTTATTGTTTATTGATTATTGAAGTTTCACAATACATGAATTACACTTACGAGTAACAGTAAAATGCTGCAAATCTGTTTTTTTATGCATGAAACGCGATTTACACTTTCACAAAGCTTCTCTTGCGCATGCAATTTAGTTTACGCTTACAGTCTTATGTACACTTGCACAACACCTACTCTTCACATGCAAATCTTTATGGCATTATTTTTTATCTCCATAAAATAGTCTCTATGTGAATCTGTGTACAGGTTACAGCAGATGATGCATGTAAAACATAACAGTGTTTAGGATCTTTTCTCATGTTATGAGTCAAAAACACTGAATCATGTGTCTGAAGCTCCAGACATTCTGATGATTCACTTGACAGAGTTGCATCACCATGACAAATAATTATGTCACTGATCTCTATGAGGAAGCAAAGGTCATTTCAGAGGTGCAGGCCATTAAAACTTATTGAAAATACATTAATCATTAAAATGCATTGATAATTTAGAAATCCCAAATTTAGATTTTTAATAAAAATGTGATCAATACATAGATTTTTTTTTCAGTTGTTTCTATTTGTCAGCAGTTATGAGAAATGAATTATAAATTACATCATCTTTAATAACTTGAGATGAAGGAGCTACTTGAGAAACTGCTCAATAACATGTTTATGTTGCTGGTGCTACACAATTGCATTACTGTACGACTGTATAATAAGATGAGTGTATTGTACAAAATCAAAACAACATATAACGCAACATAACATATTACATATTATTATTGTTTGTTTGATTTTATGTCAGTTTACACACTTTGCTTTCTCTGATTCTGAGCATAGTTGAGTCAAACCCATCCGTCACAGACAGAACACAGTCTAATAGAGCTGATTTCAATCATAACTCAGTTTTGAGCACATGTGTAGTTCCTGTGTTTGGTCTCTGTGTGTCAGTAGTGAGTGATAGTGTTTGAGCAGCTGCAGAATCAGTTCAGTCACTGTGACTCTGACTGACAGAGGATTTTGTACGACTCTTTATCACTGTGTGATAGCACCACTGCTGTGGTAACTCTGACAGTAATAATGTCCAGCATCTTCAGTCTGGACTCCACTGATGGTCAGAGTGAAATCACTGTTAGATCCACTGCCACTGAATCTAGATGGAGTTCCTGACTGGCGGGTGTTCACATAACGAATCAGGAGTTTTTTGAGCTTCTCCAGGTTTCTGTAGGTACCAGGCTAAACCTTCTTCCCCACTGCTCCATTTGTACACAGCACTACTGGTTTTACAGTTGATTTTGACTGTTTCTCCTGGTTGAGCTGCTGTCATTGAGGGACTCTGAGTGACGGTGATCTGTCCTCTACACTCTGAAACACACAACAATAAGAAAATTAACTGAAAGCTTTGACAATATACTTTAGGAAATCAGTGAATATCAAACTTGTTCACAAACCTTGAGCAAACACTGTGAGTGTCCAGATGAAGATGATGATGAAGGTCATGTTGATGAAGATTGTTGTGTGTGTCAGTGATGAAGTGTTAAACTCACAGCACTATAAACACTCTCAGAGCACTGAAGCATCTGATCAATATGCAAACACACTCCAGATCATTTACCTGAAGACAGTCGTTCATTAACAAACACAAAATACAATTACTGAAATGTAAAAAATTAATTTTTTTTATAACATTATATCTTCTAATAGTCAATCTGTTGCAAATTGCATCAGATCATTCACTTCTGAATAAATCTATAAGACCAACTTCAGTATATTATCCTGACTCTCTCCTGTGAGCCTGTGAGAATATTTTTGACTGTAGTTGGATAGAAACATGTTTGTTAATTCCTAAATTTTATGCTAAATCCATGGATGTTCCTGAAGGTTTTTAACAGATGAGGATCATCACACACGTGTCTCTGTCAATCACTGAATCAACTGAGTTTGACTGTGAGTCATGTCACACATTATATAAAATGTAATTTTTTTTTTTTTTTATACTTCACTCAATGGACCATAAAAGCACCTGCAGATACATGATGAAACATTATGAACCTCACAAATATAGTGTTAGATCATTTAACAAGATAAAGTGTGTTAAATTAATACAGTATTTACTGTAGCAAGTGGAAAACTGAATGAATGGTTTATATTTCATTTAATATCCATGAAAATTCAAAACTCAGAAACACAGTTTTACTGTTTGATTGTTTCAACGCACTGAACTGGATCAGTTTCACTTCTGCTCATGGAGTGATGAGACAGTTATAGAGTTTGGGTGGTAGTTTTATAAGACATATACAACTAATGAATAAACTGTACAAGGGACAGAGACTTTTGCCTGGAACTAATCAAGCAGCAACATCTTTATATCCTGCTGATTTTTTTTTTTTTTTTGAATATGAATGTATAATTAGAAAGAAGAAAGAAATTCTACATTATACAAATACATAATCAAAAATGTCATGGATTAAAAAGTGAGTGAGTTGAAGAGATAAACCATAAAAGATCTGAAAAAACAGATCATTATATTACAGTAACTTCAATAATCTTCAAAAATGATGGACCTAGTGTTTGAGCAGCTGCAGAATCAGTTCAGTCACTGTCACTCTGACTGACAGAGGTTTTTGTACGACTCTTTATCACTGTGTGATCACCCAGTTACTACTGATATAGTGTGCACTCTGACAGTAATAATGTCCAGCATCTTCAGTCTGGACTCCACTGATGGTCAGAGTGAAATCAGTCCCAGATCCACTGCCACTGAATCTAGATGGAGTTCCTGACTGGCGAGTGTTTACATAACGAATCAGGAGTTTAGGAGCTTCTCCAGGTTTCTGTAAGTACCAGGCCACACATGCTGGGCTGCAGTCTGTAGCAGGTCTACTGAGTTTACAGCTCATCACAACATTTTCTCGTGGTGTGGCAGGTTTCACTGAAGGAGTCTGAGTGACTGTGATCTGAAAAACAAACATTTACACCCTGAAAAACAAACATTTATGAGTCCATAAACATATTATTTAACATGCTATAAAATTATTTCATTAATATAGTTTGTTTCAAATAAACACTATTCACCTGGTAGTATAAAGCAGTATAAAAGTGTCCAGATGAAGATGATGATGGTCATGTTGATGAAGATTGTTGTGTGTGTCAGTGATGAAGTGTTAAACTCACAGCACTATAAACACTCTCATCATCTGATGAATATGCAAACACACTCACTGTCATTTACCTGAAGACAGTAGAGACACACAGTTGTGCCATTTTATTATTTTTTTAATAATATATTTATCCATGGTACTGTATAATACATAAAAGGTCATCCAATAGGGAAAAACCATTTAAATCTTGCCTAGAAATTTCATTATAAAGCAGTTATATAGCAGCTTAAAATCACATGTATACTGGAAATACATTATGGGTCTAATTATGAAACAAATGATTTCAGCTGTCATGCAATAACACTTTTTTTTAAACATGAACATGATTTTTAGATGAACATTTTGTGCTGCTGTTTATAATAATCCATGTCTGATGTTGAGTGTCATATCAGTGTGTGTGAGTGTTGTTGTCTCTTTCTCTGCTGGAGTTTGTGTTCATTTGAGTGTGACGGAGGTTTTTGTACGACGCTTTTACTAGAATGAAGCACTGTGGTACACTTTTGGTGGAGGAACTGAACTGGTGCTCAAAAGTAAGTCTTTTTTTTTTAATTCTCTGAAAAAAATGTATGATTTGTTTGTTTCTTAAACTGAGGTTTAAGGTTATTGTAGAACATTTGGCAACAATACTGTGGTTATTACAAAAAAACTTTTTTAAAATCTTTACTTACATTTCTTATTTATTGTCAGTTTTTATTCTATTTTAATAATTGATTGCAGTTTGTGTATGTAATTATTTAATTTTGTCAGCTATATTATGGATGTCATATTTGATGATGTTCCTTATTTTTTACATTTCGAGCCACATTTCATATTAATTGGTTTTTTGTTTTACATAATTTTACACCTAATATTTGAGTTAATAAGTAATTAAGTATTTCATGTTTTCTCACCAAACACTGTAAAAAAATAAATCTGTAAAATTTACAGTAAAAAAGGATGACTGTGATCACCAGACTTCAGAAACTTCAGAAACTTTAAGAGAATTTTACTTTAAAATTACTTGAAATTACATGATTAAGTACAGTTTTTCATCATATATAGTAAGAGAACTTACTGTTAACTTGATTAACAGGTTTTTACCATAGCACTTTTACAGTCTTTTACCATTAAAATTACAGTCATTTCTTTACAGTGTCCATTTCATAATAGTTAATATTAATTTAGCTAATGGAGAATATTTTCAAACTCAACTCATGATAGTGTCTATATTTTATTTGAATGAAAGCAGTGATGTAGAATTAGTCTAGAATTAAGTAAAATTGAGTTTTGTGTGTGTTTGTGTGTTTCAGCTGGTCCCGCAGTGAAGCCCTCCGTGTCTCTGCTGCCGCCCTCTTCTCTGCAGATCTCTGGAGACTCAGCCGCACTGCTCTGCCTGCTCAGCTCTTACTCTCCACAGGGGGCGCAGGTGAGCTGGACGCTGGACGGGTCAGAGGTCACCGAGGGGGTTCAGACCAGTGCAGAGAGCAAACAGGGTGGACGCTACAGCCGCAGCAGTGTCCTGACCCTTAGCAAAGCACAGTGGGAAAATGCAGAGCGCTTTGTCTGTAAAGTAACACATGACGGAGCTGATCAAGACGCCTTATTTGTCAGGAGCTCCTGCTGATGTTTCTCCAGTGAAGAGCAGCAGGATTCACAGCAGTCACGTGATTTACAGCTCAATACTGAAACAGTCTTTCAATGTGCTGCCATTAATTCAATAAAGCTTCTGAATGCCTTACATTTGTGTTCGACTGCATCATTGATCAGTGTGTCGTTCCTTCACTAAAGTTTGAGCTGCTGTTGATGATTGTAATAGTTGAGAACAGCTGCATTTAGCAGTAAATGTGAACTGAAGCTCTTGGGGTTTGAACATGGTCACTGGAGACGGAGCTGCTCTATTCTGAGACGATCAGAATCACTAAAGCTGCCAATGCAAATCTGATTTTCACCTCAAACTCACAGTTTCACTGTTTGATTGGTTCAACGCTCTGAACTGGAACAGTTTCACTTCTGCTCATGGAGTGATGAGACAGTTATGACGTTAGAGTCGTAGTTTCATAAGGGATACATTATGATTGTAGTAACAAAACAAAAAGAACTAAACACTGGAACTGAGAAAATTGTTGTGTGTATTTTGTTTGTTTGGTATTAATTTATTTCAAAATCAGAGCTTAGCTGAATCAAACATGTCTGTCAAAGTCTAACAGAACTGATTTCAATCATAACTCAGTTTTGAGCACATGTGTAGTTCCTGTGTTTGGTCTCTGTGTGTCAGTAGTGAGTGATAGTGTTTGAGCAGCTGCAGAATCAGTTCAGTCACTGTGACTCTGACTGACGGAGGTTTTTGTACGACTCTTTATCACTGTGAGAACACAGCACCACTGTGGTAACTCTGACAGTAATAATGTCCAGCATCTTCAGTCTGGACTCCACTGATGGTCAGAGTGAAATCACTGTTAGATCCACTGCCACTGAATCTAGATGGAGTTCCTGACTCGAGGCGGTTTGTTCTATAAATCAGGAGTTTAGGAGCTTCTCCAGGTTTCTGTAAGTACCAGGCCACACGTTGTGGGCTGCCAGCTGGAGCAGTACTGAATTTACAGCTCATCTCAACATTTTCTCCTGGTGTGGCAGGTTTCACTGAAGGAGTCTGAGTGACTGTGATCTGAGCTTTACACCCTGAAAAACAAACATAAACATATTATTTAACATGCTATAAAATTATTTAATTAATATAGTTTATTTCAAATATACACTATTCACCTGGTAGTATGAAGCAGTGTAAAAGTGTCCAGATGAAGATGATGATGAAGGTCATGTTGATGAAGATTGTTGTGTGTGTCAGTGATGAAGTGTTAAACTCACAGCACTATAAACACTCTCATCATCTGATGAATATGCAAACACGCTCACTGTCATTTACCTAAAGACAGTAGAGATACACAGTTGCACCATTTTATTTCTTCAATATCTTTGCTAATAATTTTTTTTATATAATAAATTTATCCATGGTACTGTATAATAGATAAAAGGTCATCCAATAGGGAATAACCATTTAAATATTGCCTAAAATTTCATTCTAAAATGGTTAAATAGAATTAGAAGAGCTTAAAATCACATGTATACTGAAAATGTGCTGAATTATTATTATAATTTTTTTTTTTGGCCTTTTCATGCTTTTTTCAACAAGAGGACAGTGGAGACTGACAGGAAAGTGTTGGGTGGAGCGAGCTCAGCAAAGGTCCTTGGGTCGGGATTTAAAACCCAGGTTGGCCGGTAACACAGTTGCGCTATATGTCAGTGCGCTAACCACTAAGCTATAGGCACTGACAACAGGTATTATTTTTACAGATGTACATTTTGTGCTGCTTTTTATAATAATCCATGTCTGATATTGAGTCTCATATCAGCTCAAAAACATCCTTATGTTGCTGGTGATACATAATAACTACATGTGTGTAATACATTCTGTAATATAAACAAAACACAGAAACTACCAGATTTCAAACCTACTAATAGGTTTGGGAAATTTAGACATGTTTCCAACCTTGGATGACAGACTTGGGGGGCGCATGTCCTAAAAGGCTGGAAATTTCTGGTCTAATAGAGCTGATTTCAGTCATAACTCAGTTTTGAGCACATGTGTAGTTCCTGTGTTTGGTCTCTGTGTGTCAGTAGTGAGTGATAGTGTTTGAGCAGCTGCAGAATCAGTTCAGTCACTGTGACTCTGACTGACGGAGGTTTTTGTACGACTCTTTATCACTGTGAGAACACATTACCACTGTGTGCACTCTGACAGTAATAATGTCCAGCATCTTCAGTCTGGACTCCACTGATGGTCAGAGTGAAATCACTGTTAGATCCACTGCCACTGAATCTAGATGGAGTTCCTGACTGACGGCGGTTAGCCCAATAAATTAGTAGTGTAGGAGCTTCTCCAGGTTTCTGTAAGTACCAGGCTAACCAATCATCAGAACCATCATTGTACACATCTCTGCTGGTTCTACAGTTGATTTTGACTGTTTCTCCTGGTTGAGCTGCTGTCATTGAGGGACTCTGAGTGACAGTGATCTGTCCTCTACACTCTGAAACACACAACAAGAAGAAAATTAACTCAAAACTTTGATAATATACTTGAAGAAATGAATTCATATCAAACTTGTGCTTCACAAACCTTGAGCAAATGTTGTGAGAGTCAAGATGAAGATGATGATGAAGGTCATGTTGATGAAGATTGTTGTGTGTGTCAGTGATGAAGTGTTAAACTCACAGCACTATAAACACTCTCAGAGCACTGAAGCATCTGATCAATATGCAAACACACTCCAGATCATTTACCTGAAGACAGTCATTAACACACAAAATACAATTACTAAAATATGAAAAAATAATATTTTTTTTGTAATATTATATCTTCTAATAGCCAAGTGACTAAATTGTATTAGATCATTTACTTCTGAATAAATCTACAAGACCAACTTTAATATATTAACCTGACTCTCTCCTGTGTATCACTGTGGGTCACTTTCGGCAACGGCACCAAACTGGATGTTGGCAGTAAGTAAATCATCATTTAATGTTATTAATACAACAACTGACTGTTAAACAGTTCTCTAGCTCTATAGGAAGCTTTTTATATTCTTATTTTGTATTTTATATTTATTTTTAGTTCGCATTGAATGTTTGGCAGTCAACATTGAAAGGTTTTTTATTGTCAAAGTGTCTTTGTTTTCATCAGTGAACTATAATCTTCTTTTTGTTTCTTGATGATTTTATGCATTTTCAGATCTTCAGCTCTTTTTTCCCTCATTAAATAATTCAATTCTAAAAGGTTAAATATGAAATAAAATGAAAAATAAAACACTGAAATAAAATTTACATTTGTTTCTCATTTTGACACCACTTTGTTTTTACTAGAAAATTTAAGACAGTAATTAAACTTACATTTTCAGATTAGTGTGTTGATTTTTAAGTAAAGCCTACAGATATTTTCAAACCTTTATATTATGGATGCTTGATTGTATATTTGTTAATATTTGTATAAGTTCTAAGTTATTTTTAAAGTTATAGTAGACATGCCAGGCAAAAGTTATATTTTCTGTTTTTTAAAAAAAACTTTTTACCCAATTTTCTCATGCTGCCTTCAAACATTCTAATGAATTCCTGCATTTATGATGTTTATTCACATCTGATCTTTGATATTTTTAATGAATAATGAAAATGACTCTTCAAATCAATGTATTTCACCAAACTTTTGTTGCTTTGATGATCACAGGCTTTGTAAAAATAAATTAATGTGACTTGCAGTTTAATGTTGTTAAAATGTCCAAGAAAGCTAGAATTGTATTCACTGAGTTGACTATTGTGTGTTTGTCAGGCGTCACTTGTCCTAAATTGAGCGTCCTGCCGCCCTCCAGTGCAGAGATCTCCTCAAAGAAGACAGCGACACTGGTGTGTGTGGCCAACAAGGGCTTCCCGTCAGACTGGAGCCTGAGCTGGAAGGTGGACGGGAGCAGCAGGTCTCAGGAGAGCAGCGCTGGGCTCCTGGAGAAGGACGGTCTGTACAGCTGGAGCAGCAGCCTGACTCTCTCTGAGCAGGAGTGGATGGAGAGCGTCTCAGTGAGCTGTGAGGCCACACGGAGCGGCCAGCCTGCGCTCACTGGACGCGTGACCAGACATCAGTGTTCAGAGTAGATCTGCTGCTCTTCTCACTCATGTCTCACATGGAGACTAACAGCACATGAGCGACTCCTTCATTCTCCACATCCAGCTTCAGTCGCTCTCATCTGCATCTGCTCTGCTTTGTGTGTTTCATACAAGACTATATGTGTGTATTATCATCAAATGGTGATGCTATTAAAATTGACTCAGTAAATAAGATTCAACTGTAACTTTAAGTCTGTGTTCTTTTTTCAAGTGTCTCTTTGGATCAGCGCTTTAGCTCACATAAAAAAAATAAAAAACTTCACTCAGTGGACCATGAAAAAACACCTGCTGATACATGATGAAACATTTTGAACCTCACAAATATAGTGTTAGATAATTTTTTATAAAATAAAGAGTGTTAGATTAACATATTTACTGTAGCAAGTGGAAATTTGAATAATTGCTTTATATTTCATTTAATATCCATGAAAATTCAAAAACACTGTTTCACTGTTTGATTGGTTCAATGCTCTGAAATGGATCAGTTTCACTTCTGCTCATGGAGTGATGAGACAGTTATGAAGTTTGAGTGGTAGTTTTAGAAGACTTATGCAATTAATGAATGAACTGTATAAGTGATGGAGACTTTTGACTGGAAGATGATGAATAAACTTTTCAAGCAGCAACATATTTATGTTCTGCTGCTTCTTTTTGGAATATAAATGTAAAATTAGAAAAAATAAATAAGTTATGCACTATAAAAATAGAAAATCAAAAATATGGATTGAAAAATTAGTGGAGAGAAGAATAGATGAACTATAAAAGATCTGAAAAATATATATATATTAAAGTAACTTAAATAAGTGAGTGATAGTGTTTGAGCAGCTGCAGAATCAGTTCAGTCACTGTGACTCTGACTGACAGAGGTTTTTATACGACTCTTTATCACTGTGTGATCACCCAGTTATTACTGATATAGTGTGCACTCTGACAGTAATAATGTCCAGCATCTTCAGTCTGGACTCCACTGATGGTCAGAATGAAATCACGGTAATGCTTTTGATTACAACCCGCAAAGAACTACGTAAGTAAACTGAATTTACGGTGTACGTTTCTGTAATTATAGTGTACATATTCAAGAACGTACATTTAGGTATACGGGAACAATATGTTACGTTTTGGTAATTCGGGGGTAACAACCAGATATACAACCTGCAAATAACTGCGTAAGTAAACTGAAGTTACAGTGCATGTTTCGTATTTATATTGTACCTACGTGTAAGTATAAGGGAACAATAGGTTACGGTTGGGTAATAACGGGGTAGCAAACAGATATGCAAATAATTTATAATGGACTAATTTAAAAAAAATTAACAGGTACCTGTTCTATTAAATCGTAAGTTTGATGTATCTATACGTAAGCTTTTTAAAATACTGGGAAATTATACTCTTATTCCATGTAGTTAGAACATGTCATAACATGTAGGGTAAGTGTAACATCTGCGGGCTGTAAATTAAAGTGGTGATTGTTCCCCCCTTGTTCAACGAAGTTACAGGTTCAATACATATACCAACGCGACGTAAAATGTGGTTCTACAAGAAAATGTACATTTATTTACATTTTTACAGACACTAAGTGTACAATACTGACATATTTACATCATCTAAACATTTAACGTTTACTTAATGTGAAATTATAACATTTCATTCTATTCTGTGTGATTTCTGTTGCCAGCTCGTTTCCAAGAATAGGTCTACATAATGTTATCATGACTACACGTTAAACCCTTAAAATAAATAATATTTCTGCAATCGTTTAATCATTCATGTAATATTAACTTCGTTTGCCGTGGTGGAACACAAAGGCGTTTTCTCCGACATGCTGTGACTAACAATAGAACCATAAAATACACCGAACACGCATCATAATTACAAATTCAACAATTTTATTTGTGTGCTGTAACCCAGATCTTCAGAATCCATACGATTTGCGAGGACCAGAAGGCTGTTCCAGAGTTTGGGTGCCAAATGTGAAAAGCTCTACCTCCTTTAGTGGACTTTGCTATCCTAGGTACTACCAACAGTCCAGAGTTTTGTGACCTTAGGGAGCGTGATGGGTTGTAGCGTGGTAGAAGACTAGTTAGGTACGCAGGAGCTAAACCGTTAAGTGCCTTATAGGTAAGAAGTGCTATTTTGTAGCTGATGCGGAACCTAATAGGTAGCCAGTGCAGAGACTTTAAAATTGGGGTAATATGATCATATTTTCTTGACCTGGTAAGGACTCTAGCAGCTGCATTTTGGACTATCTGTAGCTTGTTTATTGAAGATGCAGGACAACCACCTAGTAGTGCATTACAATAGTCCAGTCTAGAGGTCATGAATGCATGAACTAGCTTTTCTGCATCAGAAACAGGTAACATGTTTCGCAGCTTGGCAATGTTTCTAAGATGGAAGAAAGCTGTTTTTGTAACATGAGAAATATGATTTTCAAAAGACAAGTTGCTGTCTAATATAACACCCAGGCTTTTGACTGTAGTGGAAGTAACAGTACATCCGTCTAGTTGTAAATTGTAAGTCAAAAGATTCTGTGTATTGTTTTTAGATCCAATAAGTAATATCTCTGTCTTATCTGAATTTAATAGCAGAAAATTGTTGGTCATCCAATCTTTTACATTTTTAACGCACTCTGTTAACTTTGATAATTCAGAAGTTTCATCTGGTCTTGTTGAGATATGTAGTTGAGTATCATCAGCATAACAATGGAAACTAATCCCGTGTTTTCTAATAATATTACCAAGGGGCAGCATGTATATTGAAAATAGTAGAGGACCTAGAACAGATCCTTGTGGCACTTCATACTTTACTGGTGATAACTGAGATGACTCCCCATTTAAATATACAAAGTGGTAGCGATCAGACAGGTAGGATCTAAACCATTTTAAAGCCTGCCCTTGGATACCTGCATAGTTTTGTAGTCGATCTATTAGTATGTCATGATCTATAGTGTCGAACGCAGCACTAAGATCAAGTAAATCTAGCAATGAGATGCAGCCTTGGTCTGACGCAAGAAGCAAGTCATTAGTGATTTTAACAAGTGCAGTTTCTGTGCTGTGATGGGGCCTGAAGCCTGACTGAAATTCTTCATAGATATCATTTTTTTGCAAGAATGAGCACAGTTGAGCAGATATAACTTTCTCTAAAATTTTAGACATAAATGGAAGATTAGAAATGGGTCTATAATTTGCCAGTTCACTAGGGTCTAGTTGTGGTTTCTTAATAACAGGCTTAATAACCGCCAGCTTGAATGGTTTAGGGACGTGACCTAAAGATAACAATGAGTTGATAATATTAAGAAGCAGTTCTTCTGCCACAGGTAACAATTCTTTTAGTAATTTAGTGGGTACGGGATCTAATAGGCATGTTGTTGGTTTAGACACAGTGATGAGTTTATTTAACTCTTCCTGTCCTATAGCTGTAAAGTACTGCAGTTTTTCTTTGGGTGCGACGAAAGAAGTTGACATATTAGATGCAGTATAATCTACATTGGTTATTGTATTTCTGATGTTATCTATTTTATCAGTGAAGAAATTCATAAAGTCATTGCTATTAAACTGTGAAGGAATATTTAGATCAGGTGGTGTCTGGTTATTTGTTAATCTAGCCACTGTGCTAAATAAAAACCTAGGATTGTTTTGGTTATTTTCTATGAGTTCGCGGAAATGCTCAGCCCTAGCAGCTTTTAAAGCCTGTCTGTATCTGGACATACAGTTTTTCCATGCAATTCTAAAAACTTCCAAGTTAGTTTTTCTCCATTTGCGCTCAAGATTGCGAGTTTCTTTCTTGAGGGAATGGGTATTACTGTTGTACCATGGCGCAATACGTTTTTCTCTAACTTTTTTCAATTTGCTGGGGGCAACAGCTTCTAACGTATCGGAGAAGAAGGTGCCCATATTGCTAGTCATTTTGTCTAGATCCTGTGTATTAAGGGGTACACAGAGCAGCTGAGATAAATCAGGCAGGTTATTTGTAAATCTATCTTTGGTGGCTGGAACAATAGTTCTGCCAAGACGATAACGCGGAGCCATATAGTTAATATCAGTGATACGCAGCATGCACGATACAAGGAAATGGTCAGAAACATCATCGCTTTGAGGTACGATATCTATATCAGTAAGATCAATTCCATGCGATATAATTAAATCTAGCGTATGATTAAAACGATGAGTGGGCCCAGTGACATTTTGCTTGACTCCAAAAGAGTTTATTAGGTCAGTAAACGCAAGTCCTAACGCATCATTTGTATTATCAATATGAATGTTAAAATCTCCGACAATTAGCACTTTATCAAAATTAACCAATAGTTCTAAAAAGGAATTCTGCAAATTCTGTTAGGAAATCTGTATATGGCCCTGGCGGTCTATACACAGTAGCTAAAACAAGAGATAGGAGAGATTTCTTTTGCATATCTGGCAGAGTAACATTAAGCAAAAGTATTTCAAATGAATTAAACCTGTATCCTGTTTTCTGAGTAACATTGAGAATATCACTATATATTGTTGCAACACCACCACCACGACCACTCTGACGGGGCTCTGACGGGGCTTACACGTAGGTACAATATAAATACGAAACATACACTGTAACTTCAGTTTACTTACGCAGTTATTTGCAGGTTGTATATCTGGTTGTTACCCCCGAATTACCAAAACGTAACAGCCTATTGTTCTCTTATACCTACACATACGTACTAATAGGTACACTATAATTACAGAAATGTATACACCGTAAATTCAGTTTACTTATGTAGTTCTTTGCATGTTGCATATCTGGTTTGTTACTCCCTTACTACCCAAATTTAATTCCCTTATACCTAAATGTACGTTCTTGAATATGTACACTATAATTACAGAAACGTACACCGTAAATTCAGTTTACTTACGTAGTTCTTTGCGGGTTGTAATCAAAAGCATTACCGTGATTTCATTCTGGCCATCAGTGGAGTCCAGACTGAAGATGCTGGACATTATTACTGTCAGAGTTACCACTATATCAGTAATAACTGGGTGATCACACAGTGATAAAGAGTTGTACAACAACCTCCGTCAGTCAGAGTCACAGTGACTGAACTGATTCTGCAGCTGCTCAAACACTATCACTCACTCAATAGTAAAGAAACACAAAAATGATCTTAATATCAGTTTTACTGAGATCCATCATTATTTTTCGAAGATTATTTAAGTTACTTTAATATATATATTTTTTAGATCTTTTATAGTTTATCTATTCTTCTCTACACTAATTTTTCAATCCATATTTTTGATTTTCTATTTTTATAGTGCATAACTTATTTATTTTTTCTAATTTTACATTTATATTCCAAAAAGAAGCAGCAGAACATAAATATGTTGCTGCTTGAAAAGTTTATTCATCATCTTCCAGTCAAAAGTCTCCATCACTTATACAGTTCATTCATTAATTGCATGTCTTCTAAAACTACCACTCAAACTTCATAACTGTCTCATCACTCCATGAGCAGAAGTGATTTGAAGCAGAAGTGTTTTACAAACAGATCTCTTCACAACACACATAAACATAACAAATATATCTTTACTGACACAAACCTTGACATAATACTGCCAGTGTCCAGATTAATATGGTGATGAAAGTCATTTTTGCTGGTTGTAGGTTTAGTTATAGTGAAAAACAGTTGTTGATCATGTTTCATGTTTGAGTTATAAACACATGCAGAGCACTGAAGCGTGTGTTGCTTATGTAAAACACACTCACTATGCAAATTCAGGAGAATGTCAGCAAGTTTAAGTCGGTTTGAATGTGCTCAGTTACCATGTTAATACCATGGCCATGTTAATATAATCCTTTATTTATATAAAATAACATCCTTGGTGAAAAAAACAGCACATGCTGGTAGTTATTTTTTGATGCTGGTTTGGTAGGTTTTGATGCTGGTTTAAGCTGATCCTTAGCTGGTAATTTTGCTGGTCAAGGACCAGTATAAACCAGCATCAAAACCTACCAAACCAGCATCCCAGAAATCCTACCTACCAGCATATGCTGTTTTTTTCAACAGGGATCACATGAGTAAGAGCGTTGTTTTTTTTTCTGAGTGCGATATTGCTTTTGTGAAACAATTTAGTAAACAAGTTAATATTTAGTGATTTAAATTTTAGACACAATATTGACAGTTATTCTGTCTGTCTTTGAAATACTTCTAAACAAACCCCAATTGAATAAACCACAGCATGACTCTGAGCAACACAGTAGTTCCTGAATGAATCAGTCTTTTGAATGAACAATTTGAGTATATGAATCGATGAATCGCTCATAAAGGCAGTCCCTTGTTTTGTTTTTTGAAGGAATCAGTGTTTTGAATGAATCAGTTGAGTCAATGATTCGTTACATCACTCAATCTATATTTTATTCATCGCCACTACTGATATACTGTAACATTGTAACTTGTGTGTTGTAAAATCCCCAGCACTAATGCTGCAGGAAAACACATTTGTTGTGTTCATGATGGAGGCTCTGTCTTTAGATGATCTTCTGTTTGCAACTGCTTTTGTTAAAGTTTTGTGGTCGTGTTCAGCTTATATTGATCACAAGACTTTTAGAGAATATATTGATGTGTGTAAAATTAGTTCTTGAGTGTGTGTGATAATGTTTGAGCAGCTGCAGTATCAGTCACAATCTCTTCAGTCACGGATGTTTTTTTACAACCCATTTACTGTTGATGAAGTGGAAACTCCACGGTAATAATGTCCAGCATCTTCAGTCTGGACTCCACTGATGGTCAGAGTGAAATCACTGTTAGATCCACTGCCACTGAATCTAGATGGAGTTCCTGACTGGAGGCGGTTTGTTGCATAAATCAGAAATTCAGGAGATTCTCCAGGTTTCTGTAAGTGCCAGGCTAAGTAAACCCCCCAACTATCCCTGTGCACATCTCTGCTGGTTTTACAGTTGATTTTGTCTGTTTCTCCTGGTTTAACTGCTGTCATTAACTATGTTTCCATCACTCTGGTTTTATGCACATTTTAAAGTATCGCATTAGAAACAAGTGATGGAAACAACTCATTTCGAATAAAATATCCCTTTATTCGCAAAAAAGTTTTTACGCTCACTTGAGGTGGTTTTTGACTTGTGCGAAAAAATAATGGGAGATGGAAACTCATTTGCACAATAAATTCCTCCATACGCATTAAAAAAAGTTGTGACTTTGCTCTATGGGACGGCAAAACCCTTCTAACCAGTAGACCGAGCTCATTCCACAGCATCCAAAATGTTGTTATGGTCATTCTGAAATGCCTGAGCAAAATCTGTCGTCAAAGTATTTCTGTATAATTGCCTTCCAGAACTGTCTTACATGACTGTGCTCCCAAACAGCAGGCATATTCACCTCTAAAAGAAATGGTCACATTTATTGTGTTTCATCTACTCACTCTAAGGTGCAAGTAATTTATTATATATGAAAATTACCATATTCTGTGGCTTCTCCTATTTTTTTTAGTAATATATTGTGTCCGTTTATCAATAAGTGACGATTATGTTCTCTTTGACTTGTTGAATGGAAACGCTGCTTATTCACAAATGTTTTATGTGAAGTTCTAATTTTTGTGCATAAGTTAAATTTGCAACTTTGGATGGAAACCGGCTATTGATGAAGTGTTAAACTCATAGCACTATAAACACTATCAGAGCACTGAAGCATCTTAGACAGTAGTTGCGCCAGTTTGTCCTTTTATTTATGCGACAGCTCTGCTAGTAAGCAATTGATGCTAATGACTTGTTTAATTATTTTGAACTCAGCTTAAAATACACTGTTTTAGACCAAATTCATTACAACTTAGACATTGAAAATAGTTTTGATAGATTGTAATAGATGAGAACAGCTGCATTTAGCAGTAAATGTGAACTGAATCTCTTGGGGTTTGAACATGGTCACTGGAGACGGAGCTGCTCTATTCTGAGACCATCAGAATCACTAAAGCTGCCAGTGCAAATCTGATTTTCACCACAAAACTCACAGTTTCACTGTTTGATTTGACGCTCTGAACTGAAACAGTTTCACTTCAGCACATTGAGTGATGAGACAGTTATGAAGTTTGGTAGTTTTATAATGAATGTATTGGACTGTAATGAGGGATTTTCATTGCAGGTGTCTGACTGCTGGACTGTGATCGTGTTTCTACACTGTTGATAGTGTTTGAGCAGCTGCAGTATCATTTCTGTGACTTTGACTGACGGAGGTTTTTGTCTCTTTTGACTCTTTATCACTGTGTGAATATATTTATACTGTTTATGTAGTGGAAACTCTGACAGTAATGTATATTAAGTATATTAAGAAAAAATAATGAAGATTTAAAGTTATATGTGTTGAAGGACAATATTATAACACAGATGATCAGTTAGAATAAAAAAAAGAATAGAAAAATTTATTTCCTAATCCGTAAAATAGTAGCAAGAGAAGATCCAGAAGAAGATGTTGATGAAGCTCATGATTGCCGTTGGTTTGGATTCTCAGTGTTTAAACTCACAGAGCTATAAAACCTCCTGAAGCTTGTGCTGGATTGCAAATAGTCTCTATGTAAATCTGTGTACAGGTTACAGCAGATAATGCATGTAAAACATAACAGAGTTTAGGATCTTTACTCATGTTACTCAGGAGTCAAAAACACTGAATCATGTGTCTGAGGCTACAGACATTCTGATGATTCACATGACAGTTGCATCACCATGCCAAATAATTATGTCACTGATCTTTATGAGGAAGCAAAGGTCATTTGTGACCCTGGACCACAAAACCAGTCATAAGTGTAAATTTTTCGAAATTGAGCTTTATATGTCATCTGAAAGCTGAATGAATAAGCTTTCTATCGATGTATGGTTTGTTAGGATAAAACAATATTTGGCCGAGATACAACTATTTCAGTATATGGAATTTGAGGGTGCAAAAAAATCAAAATATTGAGAAATCGCCTTTAAAGTTTTCCAAATTAAGTTATTTGCAATGCATATTACTAATCAAAAACTAAGTTTTTATATATTTACAGTAGGACATTTACAAAATATCTTCATGGAACATGATCTTTACTTAATTTCCTAATGATTTTTGGCATAAAAGAAAAATCTATAATTTTGACCCACACAATGTATTTTGGCTATTGCTACAAATATACCCCAGCGACTTAAGACTGGTTTTGTGGTCAAGGATCACATTTCAGAGGTGCAGGCCATTAAAACTTATTGAAAATACATTAATCATTAAAATGCGTTGATAATTTAGAAACCCCAAATTTAGATTTTTTAATAAAAATGTGATCAATGCATAGATTTTTTCAGTTGTTCTATTTGTCAGTAGTTATGAGAAATGAATTATAAATTACATCATCTTTAATAACCTGAGATGAAGGAGCTACTTGAGAAACTGTTCAGTAACATGTTTATGACTGTATAATAAGATGAGTGTATTGTACAAAATCAAAACAACATATTATGCAACATAACATATTACATATTATTATTGTTTGTTTGACTTTATGTCAGTTTACACACTTCACTTTCTCTTATTCTGAGCATAGTTGAGTCAAACCCGTCTGTCACGGACAGATCACAGTCTAATAGAGCTGATTTTAATCATAACTCAGTTTTGAGCACATGTGTAGTTCCTGTGTTTGGTCTCTGTGTGTCAGTAGTGAGTGATAGTGTTTGAGCAGCTGCAGAATTAGATCAGTCACTGTGACTCTGACTGACAGAGGTTTTTGTACGACTCTTTATCACTGTGTGAACACATAACCACCACTGCTGTGGAAACTCTGACAATAATAATGTCCAGCATCTTCAGTCTGGACTCCACTGATGGTCAGAGTGAAATCAGTCCCAGATCCACTGCCACTGAATCTAGATGGAGTTCCTGACTGGCGAGTGTTTACATAACGAATCAGGAGTTTAGGAGCTTCTCCAGGTTTCTGTAAGTACCAGAACACACATGCTGGGCTGCAGGCTGTAGTAGGACTACTGAGTTTACAGCTCATCTCAACATTTTCTCGTGGAGTGGTAGTTTTCACTGAAGGAGTCTGAGTGACTGTGATCTGAGCTTTACAACCTAAAAAAAAAAAAAAACCTTTAAGAGTCCATAAACATATTATTTAACATACTGTAAAATTCTTTCATTAATATAGTTTATTTCAAATAAACACTATTCACCTGGTAGTATGAAGCAGTATAAAAGTGTCCAGATGAAGATGATGATGAAGGTCATGTTGATGAAGATTGTTGTGTGTGTCAGTGATGAAGTGTTAAACTCACAGCACTATAAACACTCTCAGAGCACTGAAGCATCTGATCAATATGCAAACATACTCCAGATCATTTACCTGAAGACAGTCTCTCATTAACAGACACAAAATACAGTTACTGAAATGTGCAAAAATAATCTTTTTTTTTTAAATAATATTATACCTTCTAATAGCCAAGCTGTTGTAAATTATATCAGTTCATTCACTTCTAAATACATCTTTAAGACCAACTTTTGTATACTTTACTGACTTGCTGCTTACTGCTGCTTATAGACTGAGGATATGTTTGACTGTAGTTTGATAGAAACACTAATTTCTAAATTTTATGCCAAATGTTACTGCAGGTTTTTAACAGACATGAGGATCATCACACAGTAGCATGATATAAAACATGATCACTCTTCATAAATCTTAAAAATAAATCTAAAAATAAAAATATATATATGATTCATTATCATCTGCTCTGAAATTGAGGAATGTGTTTCTATGGTGCTGTTAATATCTGCAGTATGAGGGATGAACATAATAAATCAATATGATGCTGATAATGCAGTTTTGAAAGAATGAGGATTAGTCATACATGAATAAAATAAATAATAAAAAATATAGTGAAGAATAGAAACTATCCTCTGAATGGAAGATCAAAACTGACTGAATTTCTACATAAAGGACTGAAAATAATAGGAGACAAAAATGATTTCAGAAAAATCATAATCAAAAATAAATACTGATGGAGTTCAACAAAACTGATGTTTATTATAAGATCATACTATTTCTGCACAGTTGAGTGAGTGATAGTGTTTGAGCAGCTGCAGAATCAGTTCAGTCACTGTGACTCTGACTGACGGAGGTTTTTGTACGACTCTTTATCACTGTGTGAATGTTTCATCACCCTCACAATAACCATCAGAATCTGTTCTACAATGAAAACTCTGACAGTAATAATGTGCAGCATCTTCAGTCTGGACTCCACTGATGGTCAGAGTGAAATCAGTCCCACCTCGTGCTTCATTCCCACTGAATCGACTGAAACAACATTATATGCGTTTAATCAAATTAAATCAACAAAAAGTCAAAAATGAGCATCTTTCACTTCTGTTACCTGAAATAAAAGCTGTCAGAATCCAGATGAAGCTGCTGAAGAGATTCATTGTGTTTGTTGGTTTTGTACCGTGGTAAACAGCAGTGTGTTATAAAGTGTTTGAGTCTGAACGCTATAAACACTCGGAGCGCTGAAGCATGTGCTGATGCAAAGTGACTCTCTGTGAAAAAACCCTCCATCAGTCAGTCGACTAACAGTGTTTATGTCTTCATATGAATCTCATCATTGACACACTATATATAGAAAAACACAAAAGCACAAAAGCTGATTGAGAATCACAAGTCTGAACTTTCAGTAAATGTGCAGTAAAGACGCTGCTCTTTTTTCGACTGCATGATCTGATTGTTTGAATGTGTTTGGTGAAATTTATCGCATGTGTTTTCAAATCATTGCATTTTTATTCTGCATGAGTCTCTGGCAGGTAAAGATGATGTTTGTGTGCAAATAATAGATGGAGCTCAGCTAAAAATTGTTTCAGTGAGCAATGACACTAGATGGAGATTCTTCACTGTTAGATACACATGTGACTGGACTAGGGGTAAATCTCTGGGTAGACGTGATTCAATTCATGATGCATATGTTTTGATTCTTTTTAAGAATGATTTTTGTTCATTCAGAATTATTTGATTCACATTGATTATGATTAATTAATGTGTTTTACGTGCCCAATCCCATTGGAAATCTACTTCTATGTTCAGCTCCAACCCTCATCAAACACAGCTGAACCAGCAAACATAAACCACTTTAGATTAATTATTGCACCAAATAACTTAAAAGCAAACCAATATATATGTACATACAGGCTGCTTGAAATATAACAAAGAGTCTAAATATAACAAATGTGCAATTCACTCTTATTTTTCAGGTTTCCATGACTGTGATAACTCAGTAAACTAATGAAATACTACAATATTATCTAGTTTCCTCAAAGTCTCATATGCAAATAAAGAAAAAAATCAGCTATAACCTAAGACACCTTAAATGTCGTCTGCTCACCAAATTAACAGTGTTATTAAAATGACAGTATTATATCTTATAAAAATAATGGTGAGGTTTCCACACAATGAAAGTGCTTTATTTAAGTATTAGTGGTCGCACAATGACCTGACAGCTTTATTAATGTTTTTCTGTAGTTGACTATAACTATAGTGTGATGTTGAGAGAGCCTTCGTCTGCTCATGTGAGCATCAGATCCATTGTCAGGATTTGTAATCAATACATTGAGGAAACGAGTGAATCATTACACCGCTAGACCAGACAGATTTTGGGATGGTGGAGCATCTGATCATAGTTATATAGGATTTGTCACATTCACAGGTGTTTGCACTGAATCCTGATTCATTTGTTATCCTGGTATATGATACTTCATGAATGATGATGAATAAACTATATGCACTAAGTAGTGATAGCTTTGATGTGCTGGTGATGCACTTTATGACTGTATTATTAGAAATAAAAATGATTGAAAAATTGTTTTTAATGATTAACTACGGATGAAGTACAACAAAATTAATATTAAGATCATATTTATGTTTCTTCACTGTTGAGTGAGTGATAGTGTTTGAGCAGCTGCAGAATCAGTTCAGTCACTGTGACTCTGACTGACGGAGGTTTTTGTACGACTCTTTATCACTGTGTGAACACCCAGCTACTACTGATATAGTGTGCACTCTGACAGTAATAATGTCCAGCATCTTCAGTCTGGACTCCACTGATGGTCAGAGTGAAATCAGTCCCAGATCCACTGCCACTGAATCTAGATGGAGTTCCTGAATGGCGGGTGTTTACATAACGAATTAGGAGTTTAGGAGCTTCTCCAGGTTTCTGTAAGTACCAGTGCACACAGGGTGTGCTGCAGGGTGTAGCAGTACTGAGTTTACAGCTCATCTCAACATTTTCTCGTGGTGTGGCAGGTTTCACTGAAGGAGTCTGAGTGACTGTGATCTGAGCTTTACACCCTGAAAAACAAACATTTATGAGTCCATAAAAATATATTATTTGACATATTATAAAATTATTTCATTAATATAGTTTATTTCAAATAAACACTATTCACCTTGTAGTATGAAGCAGTATAAAAGTGTCCAGATGAAGATGATGATGAAGGTCATGTTGATGAAGATTGTTGTGTGTGTCAGTGATGAAGTGTTAAACTCACAGCACTATAAACACTCTCATCATCGGATGAATATGCAAACACACTCACTGTCATTTACCTGAAGACAGTACAGATACACAGTTGTGCCATTTTATTATTATGTTTTTAATAATATATTTATCAATGGTACTGTGTAATAGATAAAAGGTCATCCAATAGGGAATAACCATTTAAATCTTGCCTAGAAATTTCATTATAACGCAGTTATATAGCATCTTAAAATCACATGTATACTGGAAATACATTATGGGTCTGATTATGAAACAAATGATTTTAGCCTTCATGCAATAACACTTTTTTTTAAACATGAACATGATTTTTAAAGATGAACATTTTGTACTGTTGTTTATAATAATCCATGTCTGATGTTGAGTGTCATATCAGTGTGTGTGAGTGTTGTTGTCTCTTTCTCTGCTGGAGTTTGTTCATTTGAGTGTGACTGAGGTTTTTGTATGACGCTTTCACTAGAATGAAGCACTGTGGTGGACTTTTGGTGGAGGAACTGAACTGGTGCTCAAAAGTAAGTCTTTTTTTTTAAATTCTCTTATAAAAATGTATGATGTGCGTGTTTCTTAAACTGAGGTTTAAGGTTATTGTAGAACATTTGGCAACAATACTGTGGTTATTACAAAAAAACTTTTTTAAAATCTTTACTTACATTTCTTATTTATTGTCAGTTTTTATTCTATTTTAATAATTGATTGCAGTTTGTGTATGTAATTATTTAATTTTGTTGGCTATATTATGGATGTCATATTTGATGATGTTCCTTGTTTTTTACATTTCGAGCCACATTTCATATTAATTGCATTTTTGTTTTACATAATTTTACACCTAATATTTGAGTTAATTCCGGTATTTATTATATTTTCAGTTATTTCTTGATATATTTAATTTTGTGCATGACACAAAAGTTGAAAAATGTAGACTAAATACATTTCATTTCATCTGTGTCATCATTAAAAAAACAAAAAAGAAATTCAACACATAAACATTTAAAAATAATCATTTAAAATATTATATAATAATTACATTTAAATGATAATTAAATATAAATAATTCTGTTTATGAGTAATTGTCCTAATAAACGATTATTTTCAAAATAACATAAATCAGAACAGAGCAGATCATAATTCTGAAAGTATTTCATGTTTTCTCATCAAACACTGTAAAAAAAATACATCTGTGAAATTTACAGTAAAAAAGGACAACTGTGATCGCCAGACTTGTTCCTTTTTACCTTCGGAAACTTTAAGAGTATTTTACTTTAAAATTACTTGAAATTACTTGATTAAGTACAGTTTTTCATCATATATAGTAAGAGAACTTACTGTTAACTTGATTAACAGGTTTTTACCGTAGCACTTTTACAGTCTCTTACCATTAAAGTTACAGTCATTTCTTTACAGTGTCCATTTCATAATAGTTAATATTAATTTAGCTAATGGAGAATATTTTCAAACTCAACTCATGATAGTGTTTAAATGTTATTTGAATGAAAGCAGTGATGTAGAATTAGTCTAGAATTAGGTAGAATTAAGTTATGTGTGTGTTTGTGTGTTTCAGCTGGTCCCGCAGTGAAGCCCTCCGTGTCTCTGCTGCCGCCCTCTTCTCTGCAGATCTCTGGAGACTCAGCCGCACTGCTCTGCCTGCTCAGCTCTTACTCTCCACAGGGGGCGCAGGTGAGCTGGACGCTGGACGGGTCAGAGGTCACAGAGGGGGTTCAGACCAGCGCAGAGAGCAAGCAGGGTGGACGCTACAGCCGCAGCAGCGTCCTGAGCCTCAGCAAAGCACGCTGGGAAAATGCAGAGCACTTCGTCTGCAAAGTAACACATGACGGAGCTGATCAAGAGGCCTCGTTCCTCAAGAGCTCCTGCTGATGTTTCTCCAGTGAAGAGCAGCAGGATTCACAGCAGTCACGTGATTTACAGCTCAATACTGAAACAGCCTTTCAATGTGCTGCCTTTAATTCAATAAAGCTACTGAACGCCTTACATTTGTGTTCGACTGCATCATTGATCAGTGTGTTGTTCCTTCACTAAAGTTTGAGCTGCTGTTGATGATTGTAATAGTTGAGAACAGCTGCATTTAGCAGTAAATGTGAACTGAAGCTCTTGGGGTTTGAACATGGTCACTGGAGACGGAGCTGCTCTATTCTGAGATGATCAGAATCACTAAAGCTGCCAATGCAAATCTGATTTTCACCTCAAACTCACAGTTTCATTGTTTGATTGGTTCAATGCTCTGAACTGGAACAGTTTCACTTCTGCTCATGGACTGATGAGACAGTTATGGAGTTAGAGTCGTAGTTTCATAAGGCAAGTTTATCGTGACTGTAGTAGAATCTACAAAAACTAAATCATTGGAACTGGGAAAAAATGTGTGGAAAAAAAAACCTATTTGAATAATACACATCTGTCACAGGACAAATCACAGAATAAGTTCAGTCACTGTGACTCTGACTGATGGAGGTTTTTGTACGACTCTTTATCACTGTGTGAACACGTAGTCACTGTTGATTTCATGTCTACTCTGACAGTAATAATGTCCAGCATCTTCAGTCTGGACTCCACTGATGTTCAGAGTGAAATCTTTGTTAGATCCACTGCCACTGAATCTAGATGGAATTCCTGACTGGCGGCTGCTTGTATCATAAATGAGGAGTTTAGGAGCTTCTCCAGGTTTCTGTAAGTACCAGGACACACATGGTGGGCTGCAGGCTGTATCACTACTACTGAATTTACAGCTTACCTCAACATTTTCTTGTGGTGTGGCAGTTTTCACTGAAGGAGTCTGAGTGACTGTGATCTGAGCTTTACAGCCTGAAAGACAAACATTTATGAGTCCATAAAATATTTATTAGGCTACTTGTCATATTTTTAAGTGATAAAATTATATTTTAAAGATTCAAATATATAATATTCACCTTGTAGTATAAAGCAGTATAAAAGTGTCCAGATGAAGATGAAGATGATGATGAAGGTCATGTTGATGAAGATTGTTGTGTGTGTCAGTGATGAAGTGTTAAACTCACAGCACTATAAACACTCTCAGAGCACTGAAGCATCTGATCAATATGCAAACACACTCCAGATCATTTACCTGAAGACAAGCCTTAGTCATAGGCCTATAATAAAAAAACAATTACTTCTATCTATCTATCTATCTGTCTATCTTATTGTTGTTAGATTGACATGTCACTGCAGGTTTTTAGCAGATATGAAGATCATCACACGTCTCTGTGAAACACTGAATCACTGAATCATTGTAAGTTGTGTCACACATGATATAAAACTTGTTCACTTTTATATATTCAGTTATGATGCAGAATGCATAAATCAAGTAAAGTAAGGTAATTTGTTCTGTAAGTGGATGTGTTTGTTGGAGATTCAGTTGATGTGTGTTTGTGCAGTTAGTGAAGTGTTCAGGAGGTTTTTGTTCAGCTGCTCTATTAGTTTGTATCACTGTGGGTCACTTTCGGCAGCGGCACCAAACTGCATGTTGGCAGTAAGTAAATCATCATTTAATATTATTAATACAACAACTGACTGTTAAACACTTTCTTGTTCTATAAGATGCACTTTTACTTATTATATTTTAATTCTATTTTTAGTTGACATTGAATGTTTGGCAGTCAGCATTGTAAAGATGGTTTTTATTGTCATGGCATCTTTGTTTTCATCCAGTGAACTTGTTAGATAGATGCACTGAAATAAAATTCACATTAGGTTGTCATTTTGGCACCACTTTAATTGAAAATTTCCAGAAAGTAATTACAATTAAATTCAGATTTGTGTGGTTGCTTAAATTCATTTTTGATAATATTTGTATAAATTATTTTTAAAGTTATAGTAAGTATGCCAGACAAAAGATAAATATTTTTTTGTTTTTTAAAACAAACGTTGTAGCCAGTTTTCTCATGCTGTCATCAATAATTGTAATGAATTCCTGCAGTTAATGTTTATTCACATCTGATCTTTGATGCTTTTAATCAAAGTGACTAACTTTGAAGTTGATAATGAAAATGACTCTTCAAATCAACATATTTTACGAAACTT
The DNA here is from genome assembly GCA_012976165.1 of Labeo catla. Lineage (NCBI taxonomy): Eukaryota > Metazoa > Chordata > Actinopteri > Cypriniformes > Cyprinidae > Labeo > Labeo catla. The sequence goes on from VONZ01002100.1 coordinate 51,155, forward strand.
TCATTCGTTGCTGCTGATCTGAATGTAAAAATTAATTGAGGTGACTTGCAGTTTAATCTTGTTTAAATGGATATGAAAACCTATCATTGTATTAATTTTTCATTTATTTTTGAAAACTTGAAAGGAGAGAAATGCTTTCTTCTTGACTGTGTTGACTATTGTGTGTTTGTCAGGCATCACTCGTCCTAAATTCAGTGTCCTGCCACCCTCCAGTGCAGAGATCTCCTCAAAGAAGACAGCGACACTGGTGTGTGTGGCCAACAAGGGCTTCCCGTCAGACTGGAGCCTGAGCTGGAAGGTGGACGGGAGCAGCAGGTCTCAGGAGAGCAGCGCTGGGCTCCTGGAGAAGGACGGTCTGTACAGCTGGAGCAGCAGCCTGACTCTCTCTGAGCAGGAGTGGATGGAGAGCGTCTCAGTGAGCTGTGAGGCAGAATTAGATCAGTCACTGTGACTCTGACTGACAGAGGTTTTTGTACGACTCTTTATCACTGTGTGAACACATAGTTGCTGTTGATGTAATGTCTACTCTGACAGTAATAATGTGCAGCATCTTCAGTCTGGACTCCACTGATGGTCAGAGCGAAATCAGTCCCACCAGATCTTCCGTTCCCTCTGAATCGACTGAAACTGTTACCATAGCGATCATTAACAGCATATATGATGAGTTTAGGAGTTTCTCCAGGTTTCTGCTGATACCAAGCTAAACCCCAGCTATATATTCCAGCATCAGTTTTACACTCTATAGTGGCGTCTCGTCCTTCAGAAACAGTCACAACTTCAGGTTGAGTCACAGTGATTCCTCTGGATGCTGCTGACAACAACATTACATGTGTTTAATCAAATTAAATCAACATTAAAGAGTCAAAAATGAGCATCTTTCACTTCTGTTACCTGAAATAAAAGCTGTCAGAATCCAGATGAAGCTGCTGAAGAGATTCATTGTGTTTGTTGGTTTTGTACCGTGGTAAACAGCAGTGTGTTATAAAGTGTTTGAGTCTGAACGCTATAAACACTCGGAGCGCTGAAGCATGTGCTGATGCAAAGTGACTCTCTGTGGAAAAACCCTCCATCAGTCATATGATTAACAGTGTTTATTTCTCTCATCATCAGTGCATTATAGAGTTTATATGATCTTGAGTTTAACAGTCATTATGAGTTGTCAGACATTGACTAGCAGTAAAAATCAGAAGACTCAGTAAACGTGCAGTGGTTTGACATGCTGCTCTTATTGACAGCATGATCTGTTTGTTTAAATGTGTTTGGTGAAATTCATCACTCAGAAATGAAAATGCTAAAAGTATATGTGCTTTCCCTTTTCACTAATGATTCTTGAGAAAGAATCATTTTTTCTCGATATGTAATTAAATCAGAAAAATCACAACCACTTTCATAGAATGTAATAACATATAATGTGGTGAACATGATCACATATATGTTTGTTTGTTTGTTTGTTTATTTAGCCAGTTAGTTATTAGTTAGTGAGTAAGTGCCGGCGCTTGTATCACTATGGCAGCCAAACAAACTAGTTTTGGCTACAGTGTTAGTTTTGAGTTGACAAAACCAAACCAATCCGGCTCCAGCTCAGACTGGAGCCTGAGCTGGAAGGTGGACGGGAGCAGCAGGTCTCAGGAGAGCAGCGCTGGGCTCCTGGAGAAGGACGGTCTGTACAGCTGGAGCAGCAGCCTGACTCTCTCTGAGCAGGAGTGGATGGAGAGCGTCTCAGTGAGCTGTGAGGCCACACGGAGCGGCCAGCCTGCGCTCACTGGACACGTGACCAAACATCAGTGTTCAGAGTAGATCTGCTGCTCTTCTCACTCATGTCTCACATGGAGACTAACAGCACATGAGCGACTCCTTCATTCTCCACATCCAGCTTCAGTCGCTCTCATCTGCATCTGCTCTGCTTTGTGTGCTTCATACAAGACTATATGTTTGCTTTATCACTCAGTGGTGATGCTATTAAAATTGACTCAGTAAATAAAATTTAATTGTAACTTTAAGTCTGTGTTTTTTGTCTTTTTTGTTTCAAGTGTTTCTTTGGATCAGGGCTTTAGTTCACATAAAAAAAGTTAGAAACTTTACTCAGTGGACCATGAAAAAACACCTTCAGATACATGATGAAACATTGTGAACCTCACAAATATAGTGTTAGATCAATTTTAAAAGAAAAAGTGTGTTAGAATAACAATGTTTACTTTAGCAAGTTGAAATTGTTCATATTTCATTTAATATCCATGACAATTCAAAACAAACAAACGCAGTTTCACTGTTTGGTTGTTTAAACACACTGAACTGGATCAGTTTCACTTCTGCTCATAGAGTGATGAGACAGTTATGATGTTTGAGGGGTAATTAATAAGACTTATACAACTAATGAATTAACTGTACAAGTGATGGAGAAATAAAAAAAATAATTAAGTAGCAACATCTTATGTCTTGCTGATTTGTTTTGGAATATGAATGTATAATTAGAAAGAAGAAAGAAATTCTACATTATCAAAAATGTCATGAACTGAAAAATGAGTGAGGGCAGAGTAGAAGAAATAAACCATAAAAATCTGGGAAAAAAGATCATTATATTAAAGTAACTTTAATAATCTTCAAAAATAATGATGGACCTCAATAAAATTGATACTGAGATCATATTTGTGTTTCTGCACTACTGAGTGAGTGATAGTGTTTGAGCAGCTGCAGAATCAGTTCAGTCACTGTGACTCTGACTGACGGAGGTTTTTGTACGACTCTTTATCACTGTGTGAACACGTAGTCACTGCTGATTTCATGTAAACTCTGACAGTAATAATGTCCAGCATCTTCAGTCTGGACTCCACTGATGGTCAGAGTAAAATCAGTCTCAGATCCACTGCCACTGAATCTAGATGGAGTTCCTGACTCGAGGTATTCTGTAAAATAAATCAGGAGTTTAGGAGCTTCTCCAGGTTTCTGAAAGTACCAAGAAACACAGGGGTCTGGGCTGCAGTCTGCAGCAGGACTACTGAGTTTACAGCTCAGCACAACATTTTCCCCTGGTGTGGCAGTTTTCACTGGAGTCTGAGTGACTGTGATCTGAGCTTTACACCCTGAAAAACAAACATTAATGAGGCCATAAACATATTATTTAACATGCTATAAAATTATTTAGTTAATATAGTTTTTTTCAAATATACAATATTCACCTGGTAGTATAAAGCAGTATAAAAGTGTCCAGATGAAGATGATGATGAAGGTCATGTTGATGAAGATTGTTGTGTGTGTCAGTGATGAAGTGTTAAACTCACAGCACTATAAACACTCTCATCATCTGATGAATATGCAAACACACTCACTGTCATTTACCTGAAGACAGTAGAGATAGTTGTGCCATTTTATTATTATTTTTGGTAATATAATTATCCATGGTACTGTATAATAGATAAAAGTTCATCCAATAGGGAATAACCATTTAAATCTTTCCTAAAAATTTCATTATAAAGCAGTTAAATAGCAGCTTAAAGTCACATGTAAACTGGAAATTTTGATTATGAAACAAATGATTTCAGCTTCCATGCAATAACACTTTTATTTTTAAATATGAACATTTTGTGCTGCTTTTTATAATAATCCATGTCTGATGTTGAGTGTCATATCAGTGTGTGTGAGTGTCGTTGTCTCTTTCTCTGCTGGAGTTTGTGTTCATTTGAGTGTGACGGAGGTTTTTGTACGACGCTTTCACTAGAATGAAGCACTGTGGTGGACTTTTGGTGGAGGAACTAAACTGACGATCAGTAAGTCTCTTTAAAATGTTTTAAAGTATCATTAAAATGTATGACATTGTTATTTATTTTATTAAGTAAACATTTGCCAACAACATTATTGAAATTGAAGAAGAAGAAAGATAGAAAAGCTTATTTATTAATTCCAACATTTCATGATGACAACTACTGTATTCATTTCCAGTGATATTTCATGATGTTTCTTCTTTCCATTTAAATTCATATTTCATATCTTTTCAATTTGTTTCACTTTACCTGAATAATTTAATATCTTATTATTGCTAATATTTCATTGCATTTTAATTTATTGATTGAAATAGTTTGATGCTGTGTATGCAATTATTTCTTCATATGTTTTTTCCATAGTTCTTGATAAAGTTCACAATTAAGAGTTTTTGAAATGCATGACACAAAAGTTTGATAATACGAACAAAATAATTCTAATTTTGTAGAAATTCATCATCAGGCAAATAAATAATGAACATTTTGAAAACATTAAAACTTTAAGCTTACATTTCAATATAATTATGATTATGTCTTATACAATCTTTTAAAAATACAATTAATATATAAATTAAACGATAATTTTTTTCCCCTAAATAATCTTGAATTTGCATGTGGACAATGTTTTTTTAATATGTTTGAGAATAATTTAAAATGTAACCCATTAATTCAGAAAATAGCAAATCATTATTATTTTTTATGGTATTGGGTACAACGGGGCTAAAGGCGCCTTTGATATTATTTTCCTCTAAACCACTAAAAGAAAAACGTGGCGTAGCACTTTCCAAAACATCCGCTTTTCAATATACACATGCAAAATTGTCTGATCCTTGACGCGATCACAAGCAGCAGCGCAAAGTCGATTCTGTGCTTGCTTGATAATATTTGATGTTTTTAAAAATGTTGTAGATTTAAGTAGCAAATGAGAATCACTAAAATTATTCAATATATCTTGAGACAAAGGTCTTCTTAGTGAATTTCAGTTTTGTTTAAGATAATTAAAACAGCAGTTTTTAAATAATGAAAGAATATATAAAAGTATAGTATTTGGGGTAAAAATCGCCCCTGCTGTTGGGGCTAAAAGGCACAATAATAACATGATAATTAACAGAAGACTGATTTTTCAATTTGTTGACATGACATTGTTAGATTCAGATGGTAAATATTATATATTACATTGGGTGTCTATCCTAGAGATAATCACCATGTTTAGAATAAAACCATCATTTTTAAAAACATGCTATTAATCATATCATATAATAAAATATCATTTGTCGTTACAGCTGTAAATCTGTATTAAATTATTATGGGATCTTTTTCAATGCTTTCAGAATCTTTACATTTTAAAATGATTTAGTTTCTGTATTTTAAAATATGTTTCATATTAACATATTTTAATGACAGTATATTTATAGAACAAATAATATTTATTTTATTTGCTAAAGTGATTGTTTGAACAAGTATTAACTTTGACATTATATATATATATATATATATATATATATATAACATTATTTTAGCTAAACTATTTGTATCAATACTGTGTGCCTTTTACCCTGTGTTTGGGGTAAAAGGCCCCCCTGCCACCTCACACATTTATAAGATTTTTAAACAAAATAAAATTGTATGATTTATTTTCACACAAAATCTTTTGCTCCATAAATGTTCAATAGAAACCAATGTATTTTTCTGCAATCATACACTTTGGGCACAGTGAAAAGAACATTTTTTCTTAAGGGGCGCCTTTAGCCCCATTGTACCCTATTGTGTTTGCCATTACAGTGTTTAAATTAGATGTACATAATACATTTAGTAGTGGTGAACATTTATTTAATGGAGATTTAATGTAGGATAGTGTCTATGTGGTATATGAATGAAAGCAGTGAGATCAAACTACAGTTACAATGAAATGATTGTGATTTTTATTGAATAATCATGTCTGAAACTATGAGCTGAATTCTAATAGCACTGGAGTGTGACTTTGTGTTGTGTGTGTTTGTGTGTTTCAGCTGGTCCCGCAGTGAAGCCCTCTGTGTCTCTGCTGCCGCCCTCTTCTCTGCAGATCTCTGGAGACTCAGCCGCACTGCTCTGCCTGCTCAGCTCTTACTCTCCACAGGGGGCGCAGGTGAGCTGGACGCTGGACGGGTCAGAGGTCACCGAGGGGGTTCAGACCAGCGCAGAGAGCGAGCGGGACGGACGCTACAGCCGCAGCAGCGTCCTGAGCCTCAGCAAAGCACGCTGGGAAGGTGCAGATCGCTTCGTCTGCAGAGTAAAACACAACGGAGCTGATCAAGAGGCCTCGTTCCTCAAGAGCTCCGAGTGCTGATGTTTCTCCAGTGAAGAGCAGCAGGATTCACAGCAGTCACGTGATTTACAGCTCAATACTGAAACAGTCTTTCAATGTGCTGCCTTTAATTCAATAAAGCTTCTGAACGCCTTACATTTGTGTTCGACTGCATCATTGATCAGTGTGTCGGTCCTTCACTAAAGTTTGAGCTGCTGTTGATGATTGTAATAGTTGAGAACAGCTGCATTTAGCAGTAAATGTGAACTGAAGCTCTTGGGGTTTGAACATGGTCACTGGAGACGGAGCTGCTCTATTCTGAGACGATCAGAATCACTAAAGCTGCCAATGCAAATCTGATTTTCACCTCAAACTCACAGTTTCACTGTTTGATTGGTTCAACGCTCTGAACTGGATCAGTTTCACTTCTGCTCATGGAGTGATGAGACAGTTATGGAGTTTTAGTTGTAGTTTCATAAAGCCAGTTCATCAGGGATACATTATGATTATAGTAAATCTACAAAACTAAACACAAGAAGTACAAAAGTGGAATTTAGAAAATTGTTGGGGTTTTTTTTTCATTTGATATCAGTTCATTTCAGAATCTGAGCACTGAGTCACCCATCTGTCACAGGACAGATCACAGTCTAATAGAGCTGATCTCACTTATAACTTTTGAGCACATGTGTAGTTCCTGTGTTTGGTCTCTGTGTGTCAGTAGTGAGTGATAGTGTTTGAGCAGCTGCAGAATCAGTTCAGTCACTGTGACTCTGACTGACGGAGGTTTTTGTACGACTCTTTATCACTGTGTGAACACATAGTTACCACTGATAGAGTGTCGACTCTTACAGTAATAATGTGCAGCATCTTCAGTCTGGACTCCACTGATGGTCAAAGTGAAATCAGTTCCATCTCGTGCTCCATTCCCACTGAATCGATTGAAACTGTTACCATAGCGATCATTTACGTCATAAATAATGAGTTTAGGAGTTTCTCCAGGTTTCTGCTGATACCAAGCTAAACCCCAGCCATTTATTCCAGCATCAGTTTTACACTCTACAGTGGCAGTTTGTCCTTCAGAAACAGTCACAACTTCAGGTTGAGTCACAGTGATTCCTCTGGATGCTGCTGACAACAACATTATATGTGTTTAATCAAATTAAATGAACATTAATGATTCAAAAATGAGCATCTTTCACTTCTGTTACCTGAAATAAAAGCTGTCAGAATCCAGATGAAGCTGCTGAAGAGATTCATTGTGTTTGTTGGTTTTGTACCGTGGTAAACAGCAGTGTGTTATAAAGTGTTTGAGTCTGAACGCTATAAACACTCGGAGCGCTGAAGCATGTGCTGATGCAAAGTGACTCTCTGTGCAAAAACCCTCCATCAGTCAGTCCACTAACAGTGTTTATGTCTTCATATGAATCTCATCATTGACACACTATATATAGAAAACACAAAAGCTTATTGAGAATCACAAGTCTGAACATTCAGTAAATGTGCAGTAAAGATGCTGCTGTTTTTGACTGGATGATCTGTTTGTTTGAATGTGTTTGGTGAACTTTATCAATCAAAAATGAACATGATCATGATTGAGATGAAAACTGATTTGTTTTATGGCCTTAAGTCACTGCATTGTTATGCTGTATGAGCATCTGGTGTGTAAAGATGATGTTTGTGTGCAAATAATAGATGGAGCTCAGCTAAAAACTTTCAATGAGCAATGACTCTTCACTGGTAGATACATATGTGACTGGACTAGGGGTGAATCTTTGGGTAGACATGATTCGATTCATAGGTTTTGATTCTTTTTAAGAAAGATTTTTGTTTATTCAGAACAATTTAATTCACATTGATTATGATTAATTAATGATTTGATTTTTTTTTACATCAGAGTGCCGAATCCCGTTAGAGATCTACTTCTATGTGAAGTTCAGCTTCAACCATCATCAAACACAACTGAACCAGCCAACATAGTTTGATTATTGCACCAAATAACTTAAAAGCAAACAAATATACATGTACATACAGGCTGCTTGAAATATAACAAAGAGTCTAAATGTAACAAATGTGCAATTCACTCTTATTTTACAGGTTTCCACAACCATGATAACTCAGTAAACTAATTAAATGGTACAATATTATCTGATTTATTTAGTTTCCTGAAAGTCTCATATGCAAATCAGCTATAACCATAAGAGCCCTTAAACGTCAACTTCTCACCCAAATGAACAATGTTAGTATTTTATCTAACAAAAAATAATGAAGTTTCCACACAATGAAAGTGCTTTTTTAATTCAGTATTAGTGGCCACACAGTGACTTGACCGCTTTATTAATGTTTTACTGTCGTTGGCTGTAACTGTAGTGTTATTGTGAGAGAACCATCATCTGCCTATTGGTAAGATTTGTAATCCATACATTGAGGAAACAAGAGAATTTTATATCGCTATAGACCACAGATTTTGGGATGCTGGAGCATCTTATCGTGGTTATATATGATTTGTCACTTTCAGTGGTGTTTGCACTGAATTCTGGTTAATTTGTTACTCTGGTGTATATGGAAGATGATGAATAAACTATTCAAGCAGTGACTGTGTTTATGTGCTGGCTATGACTGCATTATTAGAAAGAAAAAAATCTGATTGCATCACATTTATAACTATTTTCAAAAATGCTTATGAAATACAACAAAATTGATATGAGAATCATATTTGTGTTTCTGCACTGTTGAGTGAGTGATAGTGTTTGAGCAGCTGCAGAATCAGTTCAGTCACTGTGACTCTGACTGACGGAGGTTTTTGTACGACTCTTTATCACTGTGTGAACACCCAGTTACTGTTGATGTAGTGTACACTCAGACAGTAATAATGTCCAGCATCTTCAGTCTGGACTCCACTGATGGTCAGAGTGAAATCTGTTCCATAATTTGCTCCATTGCCACTGAATCTAGATGGAGTTCCTGACTGCCGTGATCTAATGTCATAAATGAGGAGTTTAGGAGGTCCTCCAGGTTTCTGCAGATACCAGGAGAAACAGTCACTACATCCCGCTGAACGATCTCCAATTCCTCTGCTAGTCTGACATTTTATAGTAACTGTTTCTCCTGGTTGAACAGCTGCTGCTGAGGGAGTCTGAGTCACTGAAATTTGTCCTCTTGTTTCTGTAAATGACATTTTGTAAGATAATAATTAACAAAATCTGTTTTTACCATCAAACACATGCATATAAATCACATTTTGAGTTATTAACCGAGTAAATGATCCTTGAACAGAAAGAATGAGTGTCCAGATACAGACGCTGCTGATGATCATCATCTTCTTGCTGGTTGATCTTTCAGTTAAAATGCAGAAAAGCTCTCAGTGATGAAGTGTCAAACTCACAGCACTATAAACACTCTCAGAGCACTGAAGCATCTGATCAATATGCAAACACACTCCAGATCATTTACCTGAAGACAGATGCACTATTTTTCCATTTTGTTTGAACAATAGCTCTTTTTTTTCTTTTTTCTTCTAACTATTATTTTGAGCTCAGCTGAAATGTGTTTTAATGACCAATTTCATTAGGACTTAGGACTTAGAATCTGAAAATAGTTTTGATGGATTGTAATAGATGAGAACAGCTGCATTAACAGTAAATGTGAACTGAAGCTCTTGGGGTTTGAACATGGTCACTGGAGACGGAGCTGCTCTATTCTGAGACCATCAGAATCACTAAAGCTGCCAATGCAAATCACAGTTATGGAGTTTGATTGTTAGATTCATAAGGCAAGTTTATCATGATTGTAGTAGAAACTACAAAAACAAAACAAAAACTACATCATTACACATCTGTCACAGCAGGACAGATCACAGTCTAATAGAGCTGATTTGACTTATAACTGAGTTTTGAGCACATGTGTAGTTCCTGTGTTTGGTCTCGGTGTGTCAGTAGTGAGTGATAGTGTTTCAGTTCAGTTCAGTCACTGTGACTTTGATTGACAGAGGTTTTTGTACAACTCTTTAGCACTGTGTGAACATTGAATCACCCTTACAAACATCATAAGAATTAGTTCTGCAATAGTAACTCGTACAGTAATAATGTCCAACATCTTCAGTCTGGACTCCACTGATGGTCAGAGTGAAATCAGACCCAGATCCACTGCCAATGAATCTAGATGGAGTTCCTAAATGGAGGACGTTAATTAAATAAATCAGTAATTTAGGAGCTTGTCCAGGTTTCTGTAAGTACCAGGATAGAGGCTGAGAACCACAGCCGTAGTGGACTTCAGGATTGGTTTTACAGGACATGGTAACTGTGTCTCCTGGTTGAACAGGTTTCACTGCAGGCGTCTGAGTGACTGTCACTTCACTTCTTGATTCTACATTAAGGAGAAAAAAATAAAAATTTACATTTATTATATATGTTGAAGGACATTTGTTAAGAACAGACGATGAGTTAGAATAGAGTCTGTTTATTTCCTCACCTGAGAAACAGCAGCTAGTGAAGATGCAGATGAAGATGATGAAGCTCATGGTTGCTGTTGGTTCAGATTCTCAGTGTTCAAACTCAGAGATATAAAACCTCCTGAAGCTTCTGCTGCAATGCAAATTGTCTCTATGTAAATCTGTGTACGGGTTACAGCAGATGATGCACAAAACATAACAATGTTTAGGATATTTTTGTCATTTTATGAGTCAAAAACATTAATTCATGTGCCTGAAGCTCCAGGCTTTCTGATGATTTAAATGACAGTATTGGAAATAGAAACTCCATGAGAGGGCAAAGCCCATTGCAGAAGTCACAGGTCATCAAAACTGATTAAAATTCATTAGGTTGTCTAATGAAAATGTGATTAACAAATTTTTTTTTGTTTATTTACCTTTTTATATATTTAGAGTTACAAGTTCATGCATCTAGAGACATTCAGAGATGATGAGGTTGTTTTTGTGAAAGTCATTTTAGTCCAATAATCCATCACTGATGTTGAGAAGAGCTGATGTTGAGTGTCATATCAGTGTGTGTGTCGTTGTCTCTTTCTCTGCTGGAGTTTGTGTTCATTTGAGTGTGACGGAGGTTTTTGTACGACGCTTTCACTAGAATGAAACACTGTGGTGGACTTTTGGTGGAGGAACTGAACTGGTGCTCAAAAGTAAGTCTTTTTAAGTTATCTAATAAAAATGTATAATGTATGTGTTTTAAAGTGAGGTTATTAAAGAACTTTTGGCAACAATATTTGTAATTTATTACAATAATCCATTATCTCAAAGCTTTACTTACATTTCACATCTTATTATAAATTGGCATTCAATTTTATTGATTGCACCAGTTTATGTATTTAATTGTTACCGTTTGTCTGCTATATTATGAAATTTTTTTTTTTTTTCCATTTCAAGCCATGGTTTAGATTTCTACTTAATGTTTTACTTTAGAGATTTCACACCTGATGTATTATAAAAAATACACAATCAAATATCACAATAAAATGATCAGTTTTTATTTTGAAAGTGATGTTTTATAAAAGTAGTTTTAAAAAAACATTTTACTTTAATTTTGGAATGTAACAAATTAGCAAATACAGTATATCATATTTGCTTTAGAAAACTTTTGTGTATACATACAGCGTCGCTACTTGATACACTGTACAAAAAAAAATATCCATAACATTTACAGTAAATAAAAGGCTGCTGTGATTGCCAAACTTGTTCTTATTCACTTCCAAAAAATAAATGTAACATTGCTTTACTGTAAAATTACATTAAGTGTCCTGTTGGATTTTTACAGTTATCATACATACTGTATAGTAAAATATCTTATGGTTAACCAATTAACAGTTTAATTATTATTATTATTATTATTATTACTGTAGCATTTGTACAGTCTTCTAGCATAAAAATGATTTTTAAAAAAAATTTTTCAGAGAACATTTCTTAATAAATTTAGCTAATGAAGAATATATTCAAACTTCAGTCATGATAGTGTTTGTGTTATATAAATGAAAGCAGTGATGTGGAATTACAGTAAAATTATGAACATCTGTTCCAGTGAAGATTGTAGCTGCAGGTGTAAATAACTGAGTTTTGTGTGTGTTTGTGTGTTTCAGCTGGTCCCGCAGTGAAGCCCTCCATGTCTCTGCTGCCGCCCTCTTCTCTGCAGATCTCTGGAGACTCAGCCGCACTGCTCTGCCTGCTCAGCTCTTACTCTCCACAGGGGGCGCAGGTGAGCTGGACGCTGGACGGGTCAGAGGTCACCGAGGGGGTTCAGACCAGTGCAGAGAGTGAGCGGGACGGACGCTACAGCCGCAGCAGCGTCCTGAGCCTCAGCAAAGCACGCTGGGAAGGTGCAGAGCGCTTTGCCTGCAGAGTAACACATGACGGAGCTGATCAAGAGGCCTTGTTCCTCAAGAGCTCCAAATGCTGATGTTTCTCCAGTGAAGAGCAGCAGGATTCACAGCAGTCACGTGATTTACAGCTCAATACTGAAACAGTCTTTCAATGTGCTGCCTTTAATTCAATAAAGCTTCTGAACGCCTTACATTTGTGTTCGACTGCATCATTGATCAGTGTGTCGGTCCTTCACTAAAGTTTGAGCTGCTGTTGATGATTGTAATAGTTGAGAACAGCTGCATTTAGCAGTAAATGTGAACTGAAGCTCTTGGGGTTTGAACATGGTCACTGGAGACGGAGCTGCTCTATTCTGAGACCATCAGAATCACTAAAGCTGCCAATGCAAATTTTATATAATAATATCTAACAATATATTGCACCATTATTGTGTGATTTGTTATCAGTTTATGTACTTTGGTTACTATATTTGGTCTCTGTGTGTCAGTAGTGAGTGATAGTGTTTGAGCAGCTGCAGAATCAGTTCAGTCACTGTGACTCTGACTGACGGAGGTTTTTGTACGACTCTTTATCACTGTGTGAACGCATAATCACCCGTACAGCCACCAAAAATATCTGTTCTGCAATGAAAACTCTGACAGTAATAATGTCCATCATCTTCAGTCTGGACTCCACTGATGGTCAGAGTGAAATCACTGTTAGATCCACTGCCACTGAATCTAGATGGAGTTCCTGACTGACGGCTGTTGGTCTGATAAATCAGGAGTTTAGGAGCTTCTCCAGGTTTCTGTAAGTACCAGGCCACACAGGGTGTGCCACAGTGTGTAGCAGTACTGAGTTTACAGTTCATTTGAACATGTTCTCGTGGTGTGACAGTTTTCACTGAAGGAGTCTGAGTGACTTTGATCTGAGCTTTACACCCTGAAATACAAACATTCATTAGTCCATAAAAATATGTGACCCTGGATCACAAAACCAGTCATAAGGGTCTTTTTTTTTTGACTCTTACATCACCTAGAAGCTGAATAAATAAGCTTTCCATTGACATATGATTTGTCAGCACAGGACAACATTTGGCTGAAATACAACTATTTGCAAATACTAATAAAAAAAAAAAAACGTTTTTATATATTTACAGAAATTTACAAAATATCTTCATGGAACACAATCTTTACTTAATAATAATTTTTAGCATAAAAGTAAAATCAATCATTTTGACCCATAGAAATGTTGTTGGCTATTGCTACAAATATACCCGTGCTATCTAAGGTTTTGTGGTCCAGGGTCACATATATGATTTGGCATATAATAAAATAAATAAATAAATATACACTGTTCACCTTGTAGTATAAAGCAGTATAAAAGGGTCCAGATGAAGATGATGATGAAGGTCATGTTGATGAAAATTGTTGTGTGTGTCAGTGATGAAGTGTTAAACTCACAGCACTATAAACACTCTCAGAGCACTGAAGCATCTGATCAATATGCAAACACACTCCAGATCATTTACCTGAAGACAGTCACTCATTAACAGACACAAATATATCAATATTTGATCTTCTGTAGGCAAGCTGTTATAAATTATATCAGATCATTCACTACTGAATAAATCTTCAAAACCAACTTTAGTATATTACATTGACTCTCTCGTGTAAGACTTTGAGAATATTTTTTCTGTAGTTTGATAGAAACATGACTGTTAATTCCTAAATTTTATGCCAAATCCATAGATGTTACTGCAGGTTTTTAACAGACATGAGGATCATCACACACGTGTCTCTGTCAATCACTGAATCAACTGAGTCTGTCTGTGAGTCATGTCACACGTGATATAAAATGTTAATTTTTTTTAAAAACCTCACTCAATGGACCATAAAAGCACCTGCAAATACATGATGAAACGTTATGAAACTTACAAATATAGTGTTAGATCATTTAACAAGATAAAGTGTGTTAGATTAATACAGTATTTACTGTAGCAAGTTGAAAACTGAATAAATGCTTTATATTTCATTTAATATCCATGAAAATTCAAAACTCAGAAACACAGTGTCGTTGTTTGATTGGTTCAACGCTCTGAACTGGATCAGTTTCACTTCTGCTCATGGACTGATGAGACAGTTATAGAGTTTGAGTGGTAGTTTTATAAGACTTATACAACTTATGAATTTTTGACTGGAAGATGATGAATAAACTAATCAAGCAGCAACATCTTTATGTCCTGCTGATTCTTTTTGGAATATGAATGTATAATTAGAAAGAAGAAATTAATTATGCATTATAAAAATACATAATCAAAAATGTCATGGATTGAAAAATAAGTAAGTGGAGAGAAGAAGAGATCAACCATAAAAGATCTGAAAAAAAAAAATCATTTTATTAAAGTAACTTTAATAATCCTCAAAACTAATGATGGATCTCAATAAAATTAATATTAAGATCATATTTGTGTTTCTGCACTGTTGAGTGAGTGATAGTGTTTGAGCAGCTGCAGTATCAGTTCAGTCACTGTGACTCTGACTGACAGAGGTTTTTGTACGACTCTTTATCACTGTGTGAACACATACTTGCTGTTGATGTAATGTCTACTCTGACAGTAATAATGTGCAGCATCTTCAGTCTGGACTCCACTGATGGTCAGAGTGAAATCAGTCCCACCTTGTGCTCCATTCCCACTGAATCGACTGAAACTGTTACCATAGCGATCATTTACCTGATAAATGATGAGTTTAGGAGTTTCTCCAGGTTTCTGCTGATACCAAGCTAAACCCCAGCTATCTATCCCAGTATCAGTTTTACACTCTATAGTGGCGGTTTGTCCTTCAGAAACAGTCACAACTTCAGGTTGAGTCACAGTGATTCCTCTGGATGCTGCTGACAACAACATTATATGTGTTTAATCAAATTAAATCAACATTAATAAGTAAAAAATGAACATCTTGCACTTCTGTTACCTGAAATAAAAGCTGTCAGAATCCAGATGAAGCTGCTGAAGAGATTCATTGTGTTTGTTGGTTTTGTACCGTGGTAAACAGCAGTGTGTTATAAAGTGTTTGAGTCTGAACGCTATAAACACTCTGAAGCATGTGCTGATGCAAAGTGACTCTCTGTGGAAAAACCCTCCATCAGTCAGTCCACTAACAACATTCATGTCTTCATATGACTCTCATCATTGAAACATAGAGAAATATACAAAAGCACAAAAGCTCATCGAGAGTCACAAGTCTGAACATTCAGTAAATGTGCAATAAAGTCGCTGCTCTTTTTGACTGCATGATCTGATGGTTTGAATGTGTTTACTGAATTTTATCAATCAGAAATGAATATGATCATGATTAAGATGAAAACTGATTTGTTTTATGGCCTTAATTGTGTTTTGTGCTAAAACGCCATGTGTTTTCAAGTCATTCCAGATTTATTCTGCATGAGTCTCTGGCAGGTGAAGATGATGTTTGTGTCCAAATAATGGAGCTCAGCTAAAAACTGTTTCAATGAGCAATGACTCTTGATGGAGACTCTTCACTGTTAGATACACATGTGACTGGACTAGGGGTGAATCTTTGGGTAGATGTGATTAGATTCATTCGTCATAAGTTTTGATTCTTTTTAAGAATGATTTTTGTTCATTCAGAATGATTTGATTCATATTATGATTAATGATTTTATTTTCAATTTTTTAAATCAGAAGTGCCCAGTCCTGTTGGAGATCTACTTCCCTGTAAAGTTTAGCTCCGACTGCAATCAAACACATTAAACTAGTTAAAATAAACTACTTCAGATCATTTCTTGCATCAAGTAACTTAAAAGCAAACATACAGACTGCTTGAAGTGTAACAGAGTGTAAATATAACAAATGTGCAATTCACTCTTTTCTAGGTTTTCCATGACCATGATAACTCAGTAAACTAATCAAAATACTACAGTACTATCTGATGTATTTACTTTGCTCAAAGTTTCATATGCAAAAAAAAAAAAAATCAGTTATAACCCAAGACCCCTTAAATGCCGTGTGCTCACCAAAATACACAATGTTATTAAAATGACATTATCTTATAAAAAATAATGGTGAGGTTTTCACACAACGAAAGTGCTTTATTTCAGTATTAGTGGTCGCACAATGACTTGACAGCTTTATTCATGTTTTTCTGTCGTTGATTATAACTATAGTGTGATGTTGAGAAAGCCTTCATCTGCTAATAATTAAATATAAATAATTCTGTTTATGAGTAATTGTCCTAATAAATGATTATTTTCAAAATAACAGCAGATCATAATTCTGAAAGTATTTCATGTTTTCTCATCAAACACTGTAAAAAAATAAATCTGTAAAAAGGACAACTGTGATCGCCAGACTTGTTCCTTTTTACCTTCAGAAACTTTAAGAGTATTTTACTTTAAAATTACTTGAAATTACTTGATTAAGTACAGTTTTTCATCATATATAGTAAGAGAACTTACTGTTAACTTGATTAACAGGTTTTTACCGTAGCACTTTTACAGTCTCTTACCATTAAAGTTACAGTCATTTCTTTACATTTCATAATATTTCATATTAATTTAGCTAATGGAGAATTTTTTTAAACTCAACTCATGATAGTGTCTATATGTTATTTGAATGAAAGCAGTGATGTAGAATTAGTCTAGAATTAAGTAGAATTAAGTTTTGTGTGTGTTTGTGTGTTTCAGCTGGTCCCGCAGTGAAGCCCTCCGTGTCTCTGCTGCCGCCCTCTTCTCTGCAGATCTCTGGAGACTCAGCCGCACTGCTCTGCCTGCTCAGCTCTTACTCTCCACAGGGGGCGCAGGTGAGCTGGATGCTGGACGGGTCAGAGGTCACTGAGGGGGTTCAGACCAGCGCAGAGAGCAAACAGGGTGGACGCTACAGCCGCAGCAGCGTCCTGAGCCTCAGCAAAGCACAGTGGGAAAATGCAGAGCACTTCGTCTGCAGAGTAACACATGACGGAGCTGATCAAGAGGCCTCATTCCTCAAGAGCTCCTGCTGATGTTTCTCCAGTGAAGAGCAGCAGGATTCACAGCAGTCACGTGATTTACAGCTCAATACTGAAACAGTCTTTCAATGTGCTGCCATTGATGTTCATTCAATAAAGCTTCTGAACGCCTTACATTTGTGTTCGACTGCATCATTGATCAGTGTGTCGTTCCTTCACTAAAGTTTGAGCTGCTGTTGATGACTGTAATAGTTGAGAACAGCTGTATTTAGCAGTAAATGTGAACTGAAGCTCTTGGGGTTTGAACATGGTCACTGGAGACGGAGCTGCTCTATTCTGAGACCATCAGAATCAATAAAGCTGCCGATGGAAATCTGATTTTCACCTCAAACTCACAGTTTCACTGTTTGATTGGTTCAACACTCTGAACTGGAGCAGTTTCTCTTCTGCTCATGGAGTGATGAGACAGTTATGGAGTTTGAGTGTTAGTTTCATAAGGCAAGTTTACCAGAGATACATTATGATTGTAGTAAAATCTACAAAAACAAAGCAAAAATACTACAACTAAGAAAACTGTTTGTTTTTTGTTTGATTTGACATCAAAATCATCCCAAAATCAGAACATAGAGTCAAACCAGTCTTTCACAGGACATCTATAGACAAACAGTCTAATAGAACTGATTTCACTCCTAATGCAGTTTTGAGCACATGTGTAGTTCCTGTGTTTGGTCTCTGTGTGTCAGTAGTGAGTGATAGTGTTTGAGCAGCTGCAGA